>JBBPBX010070824.1:0-11049 GCA_038048925.1 Garcialebias charrua | reverse complement strand
TATATATATATATATATATATATATATATATATATACAGCAAACCCTCGAGGTACGACACCCGCGACCTACGGCAACTCAGACTTACGATTTTATCATATTTAATAAAAATATGATTTTTTTTGTGTTTAAATGTTATTAATTTCATGTGTACAGCACTTTGTTGCAGCTGTGGTTGTTTTAAATGGCTTTATAAATAAAGTATAATTATTAATATTATGTTTTTATTACAATTTTATCGTATTTACGCAACTTCCGGTCGTTTCCGGTCGCCATTTTACAATTGCGGTCAATGGAGCTCCACCATAGAGGCTCCTGTCAGCTGGCTCTAG
The DNA here is from genome assembly GCA_038048925.1 of Garcialebias charrua. Lineage (NCBI taxonomy): Eukaryota > Metazoa > Chordata > Actinopteri > Cyprinodontiformes > Rivulidae > Garcialebias > Garcialebias charrua. The sequence continues at coordinate 10,718 of JBBPBX010070824.1, read as the reverse complement.
AGGACCGTGTGTCCGATCAGGGTTGCCTCATACGGATAAATTAGCTGGAAACACTCGGTCAACTCTGTGGACGTCTCAGGCCCGGAGGAGCAGCCGCGGATCGCCCCGCGATCGCTCCCACAACGCCGCCCGACATGCTAACGACAGCAGCTAACACAGGCGAAGACACCGAGCCGACATGCCGCGGAGGGGCCATCTGCGGCCGGGAGCTCGCCGCAAATGTCCGCCTGGCAGCCTAAGATGTCGGGGGACACCGAGCTAACGCGGAGATACAAAGCCGACAGCCTTTTTGAATGAACTGACATGCTGCTAATGGCGGGGCCTAACCGTAGCTAACGCCGAGCAGCTTGTTTTGGATGGAGGAACATCGCGGAGAAACGGCTTTCAGTAAGTTTTTTTTTTTCTGGCTCCAAATGTATGAAGTTAAGAAGCTAACAGTCCTTTTAAACAGTTTTGACCACGTGTGTGCGTGTGGAGCGTAAGGAAGCTGGGGGAGCTCGGACGGGTGCAAGAGCTAATACTAAAAGACGAAGGCAGGCTTTGACCAGCTCAAAGTAAGAAATTATATTTTTTATTTATTGTACAGTATTCATTTACTGTACATGTAAAGTTCTGTGCATGTTTATGGCCTAGTATGTCTGCTTGTTCAGTCTCATGCCGTTAAATATGTGTGCGGCGCTCCGTTAGCGGTATAGCCGCGACCTATGTCAGAAACGCGGACCTACGACAGGCACGTGTTTTTGGTCCGCGAGGTACGACAACATCGACCTAAGTCACACCCGTAGGTCCCAATCCCTGACGTAACTCGAGGGTTTCCTGTATATATATATATATATAGTAAGTAAGTAAGTAAGTAAGTAAGTAATTTTTATTTATATAGCACATTTCCCAGACATGAGAGTCACAAAGTGCTTCACAGGAGGAAAAATAAAATCATAAAATTATAAAATCACAGAAATAAAATCATAAAATCACAGAGATACTATACAAAAATCACAGAGATACTATACAAAAAGGTAAAACATAACTAGCTCTAAAAACAATGTACAAAGTTAACCAAACGCCTGTCTGAAGAGATGAGTCTTAAGACTGTTTTTAAATGCAGCTGTTGACTCGGAGCAGCGTATTGTTATAGGGAGAGCGTTCCAGAGCCTCGGAGCCACCACTTCAAATGCTCTATCGCCACGAGTTCTAAAATGAGTTCTCGGAACTGTCAGCAGTAGCTTATTGGAAGACCTCAGAGTTCTAGATGGACAAAGAGGCTTCAAAAGGTCCAATAAATATTTAGGAGCCTCACCATGTAATGCTTTAAAAGTTAATAATAAAACTTTAAAATGTGACCTAAAATGAACTGGGAGCCAGTGTAGAGAGGCCAGAACCGGAGTGATATGAGCTGTTCTGGGGGTTCTAGTCAAAAGCCTGGCTGCAGCGTTTTGCACAGATTGAAGGGAAGCTATGGAGGATTTACTAATCCCCACTAAAAGGCCGTTGCAATAGTCTAGGCGAGAAGAAATAAATGCATGGACAATCATTTCTAATTCCTTTTGTGATACAATAGCACGTAGCTTAGAAATATTCCTTAAATGATAAAAACTGTTTCGAGCTAACAATTTGCAATGATTGTCCATTGACAGAGAGCTGTCAAAGAGAACACCCAGATATCTGAGGTTGTTTTTGTTCGCAAGGTTTAAGAACCCAAGATGCTTCTTAATTTCAATGATTTTATCATCCGGAGCAACGATAAGCGTTTCAGTCTTGTTAGCATTTAGCTGCAGGTGGTTGTCATTAAGCCATATCTTAATGGCTGATAGGCAGTTACTGAGTTCAGTCAATTTATAGAATTCAGACAGTCGAAATGAACAATACAATTGAATGTCATCAGCGTACACATGGTATGAGACGTTACTAAAGCTATTTAAGATAAAGCCTAATGGGCGTAGGTACAATAAAAAGAGGATCGGGCCCAAAACTGAACCCTGGGGCACCCCATAGGGCAGATCAGAAACGTCAGAATGAACATTGTTCATGAAAACAGTAAAAGACCTATTAGATAAATAAGAATTGAACCAATTTAAAACCGTACCAGAAATACCAAACAGGTCACATAATCTGTTAATGAGAACAGTGTGATCCACTGTATCAAATGCTGAAGTCAAGTCCAAAGCAACAAACACAGTGTAATGTCCAGTGTCAGCTGCCATCAACACATCACTAGAAACTTTTAGTAATGCAGATTCAGTGGAATGCAGTCTACGAAAACCAGACTGGAAACTGTCCAAAAGATCATTGTCCTCAATATAAAAGTTCAGTTGTTGAGCTACAACCTTCTCAAGGATTTTCGACAATAAAGGAAGTTTAGAAATGGGTCTATAATTTTCAGGCAGAGTGCAGTCCAGGTTAGGCTTTTTTAACAGAGGACAGACAACAGCAGTTTTAAAACATTGAGGTACAGATCCAGAACTAAGAGATAAATTTATCAGGCCGACTACACTGGGACCAATAAAATCAAAAACATCTTTAAAAAGAGATGATGGAAGAACATCCAGTGGACTCGATGACATTGTCATGTGTGTCAAAAGATCAGAAATGTCCTTAACGGACACTGGGTCAAAAGAGGACCATGTCGTCAAGGTCAACGGTTGAGGGTCCACATAACTGGATGTTGATGGTAAGATACCAGCTCTGATGTTAGCAACTTTGTCAATAAAAAATTTTAAAAACAAATTACAATCAGCATAATTAAAATTACTTTGAAGCGAACACATCGGAGAAACAATGTTTTTGATCGTGTCAAATAAGATTTTTGGATTTCGTCCTTTTGATTTGATGAGATTAGCAAAATAATTTGATCTTGCATTCTTAATCATCTCATTTAAGGAACAGATTAAGTCTTTTAAATGAAGCCTGTGAACCTCTAAGTCAGTACGTTTCCATAAACGTTCTGTTTTCCGACATAATCTCCTCAGTGACATGATTTCATTATTAATCCAAGGAGAGTTTGTACCACGAACAGTGCTTTGTTTCAAAGGTGCAATTAAATTCAAGAGATCAGTACAGTAAGCATTAAAACATGATACTGCTAGGTCCACATTCAATGAGTTAAAAACTAAATGTGAAGGATCAAAATGCGAAATAAAAGTTTTGGCTGTGTGCTCAGTTATTATTCTTTTTTGGATCAAGCGACTAGGAGGAGCAGGATCAGTGCTGAAGGACAAATTAAAATATAAGCAACTGTGATCACTGAAAAATATGTCCTCTACACAAACAAGATCAATGTTGAGGCCAAAGGAAAAAAGAAGATCCAAAGTATGACCTTTGCAATGTGTGGGTACATGAACATGCTGAGTAAAATGAAAAGACTCAGTAATAGAGATAAGATCAACTGCTGCTTTACAAGAATCATCATCTACATGTAAATTGAAATCACCCAAAATTATAATTTTCTCCAGCTTGATGATAGTAGACAGCAGCTCAGTAAATTCTGATAAAAACTCTCCGGCTGCGCCAGGAGGTCTGTATACCAAAATACAGTAAAATAAATTAAAAGAGCCAACTTTAATTATTTGAAGTTCAAAAGTAGAAAAAGTAGGTGGTTTTACCAGTCTGCAGGAGAAAGTGTCTTTAAACATGGTCGCTAGTCCACCTCCTCTGCGCCCTTCTCTGGGAGTTGCAAGCACCGAACAGTTTCCTGGACAGAGCTCCCGCAGGTGAACAAAATCCATGCATTGTTGCCATGTTTCAGTTAAAAACATGAAGTGAAGAGATTCCTTTGTGAACAATTCGTTCACAGCAAATGACTTGTTACTGATGGAACGAACGTTGAGGAGGGCCATGCGCAGAGATGACAGTTTATCAACTTTCATATCCATATATATAGCATTTCACCATATAAATGTACCTTAAATGTTTCAATGTTAATAGGAGCTAGTTAATTGCAAGAGGCTTTGCTTTCATTCTCCAGATCAATACAGTGCTAAGAAATAGTAAAACACCATCAGTGACATTTAGTATATACAATTATTAATGTTTGATAATTATTATAAGCAAATTGAAATAAATGTAGCCATCAGAGTCCAATACAAGAACTAGCAGGCTACCGCTAGCATGCTAACTCCACAAACAAAGAAAAAAACAAACTCACCAGTTGCCACTTTTAGAATAAACAGTCAGCTGAAGGCTTTTTTCACAAAGAGCCATCTAAAAGTTTAGAGGCACATCAGTCAGAAATGCAAATAGACATTAGATAAAGGGCTTTTAATGATTTAAAACCTACCTGAGCAAGCCTGCTTGAGTCACTGACTGCACGGTTCATTTCCCAGACCAAATAAATAAATAAAAAACAGCAAGCAAATGATGGTAGGTACAGCTCACATTGGACGTGTCCAGGGCGCTCAAAACTGCACCCAGCATCTTCCCATTGTTTTGTGACATCGTGGAATACCTGCGCATGCGTCATTTACAATGAGAGTCTATAATAATAATACAGTAATAATAATAATAATGAATTTAATTTATAACGCATTTTTCATTAATGAAAATCTCAAAGTGCTACAAAGTGCAACAAAATTAAAGGTCAAATAAAATCAATAATAGTATCAACTAAGATGGATATCTATGGATAAGATTCATGCCCCCCCAGAACAGGAAATACGTCACCAATCAGAAAACGTTTTAAACAAACAATACAAATCATCATTACTCATAAAATATGTATCCTACACAACTAAAAACATATACATTATGCATAAATTTTGAAATATTTTTATTTTATTATTTCATTTTTATTAATTTTTTTAAGTCTTCAATGTAAAATGGTGAAGAGCTACAGAAGTTCCAGTGGGGCGGCGCCCTAGAGCCCTCTATTGGCCAGCCGCCCCTGTATAAAGCATATTTAAAGTGCAGCTAAACCCCCTGTGGATCTGTTATTCCGCCCAAAAGTGGGTGTTCCGAGAGGCAGTAGAGGCACCGCCTAAAGGAGGGGAGGTGGTGGGGGGTTATGCTGCATTCACGCCTCCTCCAGCAACAACCTAAAACAAACTAAAACTCTAGCGAACAACATAAACCAAGCAACAACAAAGAATAAACATGTAGATGTATTTTATCTATTCCACCCGATCTATCCGAAACAAAAGGCTTAAAAAAAGAAAATAATACCACAAAGTTCTCCGTGACCGGGGATCAAACATGGGTGTGTCGGATCCCAAACCCGCTCTTACACCACTGCCCCATCTTGGCATTAATGCATTGCTCGTCTATCGCACAATATGAAAACAAATACAACCAGATAGTTTCGATGAGGTGAAAAGTCTTCTTAAAATAAATAAGTTAAAATATAAAAATAACTAGTGCCATCCCAAAAACCATAATATGCTTTGTTGCAGCGCTTTTCGTCTCATCTCTGCAGGGGATTGGCTCTGCTTGAACCACGTTTGTGACGACAGAGCACAAAAACACGTCACAGCGCGAATCGTAGACAAATAAGAAAATTAAGGTGCAATTCCTCTGTTCAACCCATAGGACTATTGTAAACACGGTTTTAGACCAAATATTGCCGATTTAAACAAAAACGCACAAATACATGAAAATTAACACAGACAGTGCTATAAAACATTTTAGACACATTCTAGAGAGTTTATAGCTAAAAAAAAAAAGTTAATTTTGAGTTAAGTCCCTCTTTAAAAACAGCAGTCGTTACCAAAGTGCTTAACAATATAAAAAACAATGGCATTAAAGAAAAAAATTAAAAATTAATTCAAAGCATCAAAGGAAAACACAAAACAACAAATCAAATCACACTGGGTTAAAAGTCAGTGAAAATAGATGTTTTTAAAAGTGAATTCGAAGAGAGAACTGTCATGTTGGATGAATTATTTATTTATAATTCTCATTTCTTTTACCCAGTCCATTGGATGTTTTAAGCTGCATTAAGCAAAGGAGTGACAGCCTGAACGAGCCAGATGAACAACGTGAGACTATATTTTGTTTCCTTACATTACCAAAACCTCTTTACTTCATACATTTTATGTATCATGAAAGTACTGTATTATAACTTTAGAAAGTGGCTGCTCAGCTAAAATGTATTTACATGGGGTTTGGTCCCATTTGACTGAAGGCCGAGATACACTGAAGCAGACTCCGTATATGCGCGTATACGCGCATATTTTGTGCGTATGTTTTTGCTGCTTTACTTCAGCTCACGTTCTCCTTGTTGTAATATGAGCTGCTGCACACGAAGGGGACTCAACTGAGCTCGCTGATTGGTCACTTGCTGACACGCCTACTGAAATGATTGACAGCGTTCAGTCAGCTGAAAGTGAAACCATGAGAATGCAGCATGAGCAGCTCGCTCAGACTTCTGCGGTGTTCTGATACGGTGTTTCTACTATATATGTTATAAAAAGTTCTCTCAGAAATAAAAATAATAACAGGGAGCGCTTTTCCTGCAGCACACAGCCCACCAGGGATATTTAAAACATCGCGCACCCAGGTAGGACCTGAATTCATTCATTTCATTCATCGAGTGAACGGAGGAAGAAGCGGTTACTTGACTTTAGGCAAAAAAACAAAAGAAAAGGCCCGATCAGCGATAAAGAAGGGGAATTTATTTAATTTGTGTAACATACAAAACAGTCCGGTGCCGGGAAGTTTATGGTCAGACACCGCGCATCGCGTATGCGTAGTAAAAAAATACTTTTGCGCGTACATGCCCTGAGGGGCTACGCGGGGCTACGCTTTTGCCACAGCGTACGTACGCTGCATATAGGCGTACCGTGAGGACGCTCGAGTGTATCTCGCCCTTTAGTGGACAAGCACCCCTAGTGGTCTGCTGAACTTTTGATTATTTTATTTTTTTGAGTTTGCAGCATCTTATTCACACTTGTTTAGGTGTTTTTAGTACAGTATTTGCAGCATTTTTTTTTCTCTGTTTTCATTTTTGGGTTCTGTGTTTCTTTATCTATTTTCCGTGATTTCAGATTTTTTTCCGCTGCTTTTTTTGGTTGTTGTTTATTTTGGAGTTTGCATCACTGGGACCCGAAGGACCCAGGTTCGAACCCCAGTCACGGCATAGCTTGTGGTGTGTTTGAGCAGCACATCTCATCCCAACTGCTCCCCGGCGCACTTTCTATAGCTGCCCACTGCCCCACCTGGTGGTGATTGGATTAAATGCAGAGTCAAATTTCGTCTTGTATGGAAACATACACAGATGACAAAAATATGACATTATTATTATTATTATGTGTTTGCTGTACATATTAACTCTTTGCAGTTTGTTTGCACCTGTCACTCACTGTGGAGGCAGGACTCCTCAGCGACTAGTCGTGAAAGACGTACCTCTTCTGAGGTCAATTGAATTAGACTTTAATAGAAGTTCTAATAAAAATGTGAACAATCATTTAGTGGTCAAATATAAAAATCAAAAGTTTAGTAACAAAGGTACTGTAAGGATATTATACCCTGGTCAGTTTTACTGACGGTACAATATTCTAAATAAAAGATTAGAGTAGATCTTATCTGACACAAACTTATCATCAATTTAATTAAACGGGTTCTCTCTTTTCAGGATTTAAGCAATAAATTGTGACCAGACAAAATGTAATTCACAGGAAACGTTCAACTTATGTTGGAACAGCAGGACTGCACCATTTATTTAACATAATCAATAAATTACATCAACACGCATAAGGATTGGCTCTGATTAAACTTCATATAACTTAACTGTAGATAGATTCAAACTTAGGACAACAGAACAGCAAAAGAATGACATTTTTTACTTATTCTGCAGGCAGGTTTAACTTACTGGCAAATAGTTTAAGGAGAAAAGTTTGAATTGAGAAGGGAGGAGGAAGGAAGTTTTCATGACTCAGGGAAGGGATGAGATTCAACCAGAATGACACTTTCATGCGACTCTTCGGCTAAACAGCAGGTACACTGGTAACATTGACGACTTTTTACCTGGTCAGACGGTCAGTCAAGAACGGAACTTCCTTGATGTCCGAGAGAGAGGTAGTGGCCCAGAGGTTACCGTTCAGCGTCTCCTGCGTCCACTCTGAATGGCAGAAAAGCGGCAGGTCCTGGTTTGTTTTTCAGAATAAAAGTGTTCTTAGATGGTAACACTTCTTGGAAGGGAGCTTATTGCTCTGGAGCGGACTCATAGCCAGCAGTGCTATGAACCCCAACTGAATGACGTGTCATTAGCGTCAAAACAGTTCTTAGACGAAGACTCACATCCTAGTCTCGTCCGCAGACTCAAGGAAAACAGGAAGTCAGAGCTCTTTTAAGGCTAACTTGACCTAGAAAGACGTAGCTCTCTCTGATTGGTCTGTGTGAGCCATGAGCCACTGAGAGCAACAGAGTGGAGGCATAAGTTAGGTTAAAATGTCAGAAAGATAAGAAGTTTAGTTTTAAGACGCCAGTATACATGATAAAAGCTGATTAAAACTGTCTTAACTTCATTAACAACACTGTTGATCTGTTGGTTTGATTACGACAAACATCATTACAGCATCACATATGAAACCTACTATGATAATAGCAAAAACAGACATCATTAACCTTGATTATTTAAGGACAAAAACGAAATGTCTCTTGTTGTCCTGTTTTCAAACTAAATGAAAAAGATAAAGTGTTCCTTTTATCTTCTCATGCAAGTTCGAGAGGAGAAATCCTTCATGTACCACATTTTGAGGAAATGTCCAGTTTGAATTAAATAGTCCTTGACTATCAAACATTAAATGCACTAATGATTGTACAAATAACACGTTATTCATTGATGACATTTGAATTAACACAAATTAAAAGAAGTCTCTGGATGACTTAATTTATGATGTTTGATTCAAATTAAAGTAATAAAAGTATTATTGTCCCTTCAGGAATAACTCCCAAAAAGTTCATTACTGAGAACGATCAGAGATGTGCTTCAAACTCAAGGTTGTATGACTACAAAGAAAAAATATTGCTGAAAGGAAAGTGTCATTTTATGAGATGAGATTAAAAAAGACAAAGCAAGGGTTATTATTCACAGCTAAACTGCTTTCATCTGGTGTGGATTTTCATGTGTCTGTTTAAATGTGACTTCAGTCCAAACCTTTGTCCACAAAGATCACAAGCAAATGCTTTCTGTCCTGTGTGGACTATCATGTGTGAGTTTAAAGTTGACTTCTGTCCAAACCTTTGTCCACAAAGATCACAAGCAAATGCTTTCTGTCCTGTGTGGACTATCATGTGTGTGTTTAAATTTGACTTCTGTCCAAACCTTTGTCCACAAAGATCACAAGCAAATGCTTTCTGTCCTGTGTGGACTATCATGTGTGAGTTTAAATTTGACTTCTGTCCAAACCTTTGTCCACAAAGATCACAAGCAAATGCTTTCTGTCCTGTGTGGACTATCATGTGTGAGTTTAAAGTTGACTTCTGTCCAAACCTTTGTCCACAAAGATCACAAGCAAATGCTTTCTGTCCTGTGTGGACTATCATGTGTTTGTTTAAATCTGACTTCATTCCAAACCTGCGTCCACAAAGATCACAAGCAAATGCTTTCTGTCCTGTGTGAACTATCATGTGTGAGTTTAAAGTTGACTTCTGTCCAAACCTTTGTCCACAAAGATCACAAGCAAATGCTTTCTGTCCTGTGTAGACTATCATGTGTTTGTTTAACTCTCCCTTCATTCCAAACCTGCGTCCACAAAGATCACAAGCAAATGCTTTCTGTCCTGTGTGAATTATCATGTGTGAGTTTAAATTTGACTTTCGTCCAAACCTTTGTCCACAAAGATCACAAGCAAATGTTTTCTGTCCTGTGTGAATTATCATGTGTCTGTCTAAATGTGACTTTTTTCCAAACCTTTGTCCACAAAGATCACAAGCAAATGCTTTCTGTCCTGTGTGAATTATCATGTGTGAGTTTAAAGTTGACTTTCGTCCAAACCTTTGTCCACAAAGATCACAAGCAAATGCTTTCTGTCCTGTGTGAATTATCATGTGTGTGTTTAAATGTGACTTCAGTCCAAACCTGCGTCCACAAAGATCACAAGCAAATGTTTTCTGTCCTGTGTGAATTGTCATGTGTGAGTTTAAAGTTGACTTTCGTCCAAACCTTTGTCCACAAAGATCACAAGCAAATGCTTTCTGTCCTGTGTGAATTATCATGTGTGTGTTTAAATGTGACTTCTGTCCAAACCTTGTCCACAAAGATCACAAGCAAATGCTTTCTGTCCTGTGTGAACTATCATGTGTGAGTTTAAAGTTGACTTCCGTCCAAACCTTTGTCCACAAAGATCACAAGCAAATGCTTTCTGTCCTGTGTGAACTATCATGTGTGTGTTTAAAGTTGACTTCTGTCCAAACCTTTGTCCACAAAGATCACAAGCAAATGCTTTCTGTCCTGTGTGAACTATCATGTGTGTGTTTAAAGTTGACTTCTGTCCAAACCTTTGTCCACAAAGATCACAAGCAAATGCTTTCTGTCCTGTGTGAACTATCATGTGTGTGTTTAAAGTTGACTTCTGTCCAAACCTTTGTCCACAAAGATCACAAGCAAATGCTTTCTGTCCTGTGTGAACTATCATGTGTGTGTTTAAAGTTGACTTCTGTCCAAACCTTTGTCCACAAAGATCACAAGCAAATGCTTTCTGTCCTGTGTGAACTATCATGTGTGAGTTTAAAGTTGACTTCTGTCCAAACCTTTGTCCACAAAGATCACAAGCAAATGCTTTCTGTCC
>JBBPBX010070823.1:0-18486 GCA_038048925.1 Garcialebias charrua | reverse complement strand
CTGTTTTCCCTCTCTGATTTGGGCGACGGCACAGCTCTCGAGCTCATGGAAGGCATGTTGTCTTTGAGAGGATCAACAGACTGTGAGTTTCTTTTTCTACACCTCTTCCTCCGCCGGCTTCCGGCTCCAGTGCGCACAGCCCTGGCCAACTCCCCGTTTCTGCAGCAGAAGGATTACCGCTCGCTGGCCCGCGAAGCCGACCGCATCCTGCTGGCTGCGAGGACGTTCGCGGTCCAAGCGGCGGTCCCCGGATCTCCAGCGGCGCCCGAGCTTCAAGCATCGCCCTCAGCGCCGGACGAGCCAGTGGTCGTAGCAGGAGTCGCCCGCAGGCGGTCAGGAGCTGCCTTTTGTTTCTTCCACCAGCGTTTTGGCGCCAAAGCACGACGGTGTGTCCCACCGTGCAGTTTCAAGCCGCAGGGAAACGAGTACGCCAGCGCCCGCTAGCAGTCGCGGCCGTTGGCGACAAGGAAAGGCTGCTTTTCATCGAAGACTCGAGGTCGGGGAGGCGGTTCCTGGTGGACTCCGGCTCGCAGAAGAGCCTCGTTCCCCCGACTGGCTCCGACAGGTTAGCAGAAGGCTGCGGGCCGCAGCTAACCGCGGCTAACGGCTATCCCATCAAGACGTTTGGCGAAAGGTTGGTGACTGTTCGTTTCCATGAACGGGACTTCCAGTGGAACTTTGTGGTAGCTGCTAGCTCAGTCCCTATTTTAGGGGCTGATTTTCTTTGTGCTCACGGGCTCCTGGTTGATTTAGCTAACAGACGTTTGATCGACGCTGTGTCTTTTTCGTCACTGCCTTGTGAGACGCGAGGAGCTGGGCCTTTAATGCATGCTAACTTTTTAGCTTCGGGTAATGTGTTTCAGCGTTTATTGTCTGAATTCCCCTCGCTGACTGTTCCTGATTTTGCAAACACAAACACAAAACATGGGGTCGAACATTATATTCCCACAACGGGCCCCCCGGTGTTCGCACGTGCACGCCGCCTTGATGCTACTAAGCTAGCAATAGCACAGGAAGAGTTTGCTAACATGGAGCGTTTAGGCATCGTGCAGCGCTCAAACAGTCCGTGGGCCTCCCCCCTCCACATGGTGCCCAAGGCAGATGGCAAATGGCGACCATGTGGGGATTTCCGCCGCCTTAATAACATCACAGAGAACGATCGTTATCCCATCCCCCACATCCAGGATTTTTCAGTGCACCTGGCTGGGACCTCCATTTTTTCTAAAGTAGATTTAGTACGGGGGTACCACCAGGTTCCTGTGCATGTGGAGGATGTCCCTAAGACCGCTGTTATCACGCCTTTCGGCCTTTTTGAGTTTTTGCGCATGCCTTTTGGTCTTAAAGGTGCAGCACAAACATTTCAGCGGTTGATGGATTCAGTCCTAAGGGGTCTGTCCTTCGTATTTGTGTACCTGGATGACGTCCTGGTGGCTAGCAGCTCGGCTGAGCAGCACTTGTCCCACCTCCGTGAGGTTTTTCAGCGCCTGGCAGCACATGGCCTGATTGTAAATACAGCGAAATGCCAGTTTGGGCTGCCAGTCATTGACTTTTTGGGCCACCGCATTTCTGCAAGTGGTGCCGTCCCGTTACCAAACAAAGTGCAGGCGGTGTCAGATTTCCCACAGCCCCAGTCTGTTAAAGCGCTACAGGAATTTTTGGGAATGGTTAACTTCTAGGGGTCGGGTGCAATGTGAGATGGGTGGTGGCCGAGGACGGGGACCCTGGCGGTCTGATCCTCGGCTACAGAAGCTGGCCATTGGGACATGGAATGTCACCTCTCTGGTGGGGAAGGAGCCTGAGCTAGTGTGTGAGGTTGAGAGGTTCCGACTAGAAATAGTCGGACTCACCTCAACGCATGGCTCTGGCTCTGGAACCAGTTTCCTTGAGAGGGGTTGGACACTCTTCCACTCTGGAGTTGCCCCTGGTGAGAGGCGCCGAGCAGGAGTGGGCATACTGGTTGCCCCCCATCTTGGTGCCTGTACGTTGGGGTTCACCCCGGTGAACGAGAGGGTAGCCTCCCTTCGCCTACGTGTGGGGGGACGGGCTCTGACTGTTGTTTGTGCCTATGCACCAAACGGCAGCTCAGACTACCCACCCTTTTTGGAGTCCTTGGAGGGGGTATTGGAGAGTGCGCCTCCTGGGGACTCCCTTGTTCTACTGGGGGACTTCAACGCTCACGTGGGCAATGACAGTGAGACCTGGAGGGGTGTGGTTGGGAGGAACGGCCCCCCTGATCTGAACCAGAGTGGTGTTCTGTTATTGGACTTCTGTGCTCGTCATGGATTGTCCATAACGAACACCATGTTTAAGCATAAGGGTGTCCATATGTGCTCTTGGCACCAGGACACCCTAGGTCGCAGTTCGATGATCGACTTTGTTGTCGTCTCATCTGATCTGCGGCCGCATGTCTTGGACACTCGGGTGAGGAGAGGGGCGGAGCTGTCAACTGACCACTACCTGGTGGTGAGTTGGCTCCGATGGTGGGGGAGGATGCCGGTCAGACCTGGCAGACCCAAACGTATTGTGAGGGTCTGCTGGGAACGTCTGGCAGAGTCTCCCGTAAGACGGAGCTTTAACTCCCACCTCCGGGAGAGCTTTGAACACGTTCCAAGGGAGGCGGGGGACATGGAGTCCGAGTGGGCCGTGTTCCGCGCCTCTATTGTCGAGGCAGCTTATCGGAGCTGTGGCCGCAAGGTTGTTGGTGCCTGTCGTGGTGGCAACCCTCGAACCCGGTGGTGGACACCGGCAGTGAGGGATGCTGTCAGGCTGAAGAAGGAGTCCTATTGGGCCTTTTTGGCTTGTGGGACCCCGGAAGCAGCTGATAGGTACCGGCAGTCCAAGCGGCATGCGGCTCGGGTGGTTGCTGAGGCAAAAACTCGGGCGTGGGAGGAGTTCGGAGAGGCCATGGAGAATGACTTCCGTACGGCTTCGAGGCGATTCTGGTCCACCATCCGGCGTCTCAGGGGGGGAAAGAGGTACGAGACCAACACCATTTATGGTGGAGGTGGCGTGCTGCTGACCTCAACTCGGGATGTTGTGAGTCGGTGGGCGGAATACTTCGAAGACCTCCTCAATCCTACTGGCACGTCTTCCACTGAGGAAGCAGAGCCTGGGGACTTTGGGTCGGGTTCTCCGATCTCTGGTGCTGAGGTCGCCGAGGTGGTTAAAAAGCTCCGCGGTGGCAAGGCTCCGGGGGTGGATGAGATTCGCCCGGAGTTCCTTAGGGCTCTGGATGTTGTAGGGTTGTGTTGGCTTACGCGACTCTGCAATATCGCGTGGACATCGGGGGCAGTTCCCTTGGATTGGCAGACTGGGGTGGTGGTTCCCCTATTTAAAAAGGGGGACCGTAGGGTGTGTTCCAACTATAGGGGGATCACACTCTTAAGCCTCCCTGGTAAGGTCTATTCAGGGGTTCTGGAGAGGAGGGTCCGTCGGATAGTCGAACCTCGGATTCAGGAGGAGCAGTGTGGTTTTCGTCCTGGTCGTGGAACACTGGACCAGCTCTACACCCTCAGCAGGGTCCTGGAGGGTGCGTGGGAGTTTGCCCAACCAGTTTACATGTGTTTTGTGGACTTGGAGAAGGCATTCGACCGCGTCCCTCGGGGGGTTCTGTGGGGGGTACTCCGGGAGTATGGGGTACCAGGCCCTTTGATAAGGGCTGTTAGGTCCCTGTACGACCGGTGTCAGAGCTTGGTCCGCATTGCCGGCAGTAAGTCAGGCTCGTTTCCGGTGAGAGTTGGACTCCGCCAAGGTTGCCCTTTGTCACCGATTCTGTTCATAACTTTTATGGACAGAATTTCTAGGCGCAGCCAAGGTGTTGAGAGGATCCGTTTTGGTGACCTTAGAATCGCTTCTCTGTTTTTTGCAGATGATGTGGTCCTACTGGCTTCATCAGTTCGTGATTTACAACTTTCACTGGAGCGGTTTGCAGCCGAGTGTGATGCGGCCGGGATGAGGATCAGTTCCTCCAAATCCGAGGCCATGGTCTTGAGCCGGAAAAGGGTAGCATGCCCTCTCCGGGTCGGGGAGGAGGTCCTGCCCCAAGTGGAGGAGTTTAAGTATCTCGGGATCTTGTTCACGAATGAGGGAAAACTGGAGCGTGAGATCGATAGGCGGATAGGTGCAGCGTCCGCAGTGAAGCGGGCGCTGTACCGGTCTGTCGTGGTGAAGAGAGAGCTGAGTCAAAAGGCAAAGCTCTCAATTTACCGATCGATCTACGTTCCCACCCTCATCTATGGTCATGAGCTTTGGGTTATGACCGAAAGAACAAGATCTCGGATACAAGCGGCTGAAATGAGTTTTCTCCGCAGGGTGGCTGGACTCTCCCTTAGAGATAGGGTGAGAAGCTCAGTCATCCGGGAGGGACTCGGAGTAGAGCCGCTGCTTCTCCACATCGAGAGGAGCCAGTTGAGGTGGCTCGGGCATCTGGTTAGGATGCCTCCTGGACGCCTCCCTGGTGAGGTGTTCCGGGCATGTCCCACCGGGAGGAGACCCAGAGGAAGACCCAGGACGCGCTGGAGGGACTATGTTTCTCGGCTGGCCTGGGAACGCCTTGGGATTCCCCCGGAGGAGCTGCTCCAAGTGGCTGGGGAGAGGGAAGTCTGGGCCTCCCTACTTAGGCTGCTACCCCCGCGACCCGACCCCGGATAAGCGGAAGAAGATGGATGGATGGATGGATGGTTAACTTCTATAACCGTTTCCTCCCCAGGGTAGCACAACTGCTGCGTCCGCTCTATGGAGCGCTGAAAAAGAAAAAGCCCAACGACAGCGTGGACTGGACACCAGAACGCCTACAGGCATTTGGTGATGCTAAAGCTGCACTGGCCACTGCTGCCCTTTTGGCCCATCCATCCCCAGCGGCGCAAATAGCTTTAACAACCGACGCATCTGATGTTGCGGTGGGGGCTGTGTTAGAACAGCAGGTTTCCGGGGTTTGGCAGCCGCTTGCATTTTTCAGCCGTACGCTGCGGGACAATGAGCTGAAATACAGTGTTTTTGACAGAGAGTTGCTGGCGCTTTACCTGGCCACACGCCATTTCAGGTTTTTCCTGGAGGGCCGCCGGTTCACTGCATATGTTGACCACAAACCCTTGGTGTTTGCGATGTCAAAAATTTCTGACCCCTGGTCTGCTCGCCAGCAACGCCACCTCGCAGCGGTGTCTGAATTTACTACAGACATTCAGCATGTGGCTGGAAAATCCAACGTGGTGGCCGACTGTCTCTCCCGGGTGCTGATCTCTCCCGTATACGTTGGCATCGATTTTTCTGCTATGGCTGCGGACCAACGTAGCGACGCAGAAATACTCGAGCTCCAGTCCGGGCCCACGGGCCTCGAGTTGGAGGAACGGCAGGTGAATGACGGAGGTCCCCTCCTGCTCTGTGATGTTTCTACTGGCAGGCCCCGCCCCCTGGTTCCAGTTTCATGGCGACGCCGCGTTTTTGACTCCTTACATTCCCTTTCTCATCCAGGTGTTAGAGCCTCGGTGAAACTGGTCAGTTCAAAGTTTGTTTGGCCCGGTCTGCGTAAAGCAGTTAAGGAGTGGGCAGCAGCGTGTGTCCCATGCCAGCGCGCTAAGGTTAACAGGCACACCAAAGCACCTTTGGAACCCTTCTCCATCCCAGGTCGGCGGTTTGATCATGTGCACGTAGACCTGGTGGGCCCTCTGCCTCCATCACAAGGTTTTACTCATCTGCTGACTATGATAGACCGGACCACCAGGTGGCCTGAGGTGGTTCCTTTGACATCCACGACATCTGCAGTGGTGGCCCGGGCATTTTTGTCTACCTGGGTGGCGCGTTTTGGCCCCCCTTCAGACATTACATCAGACCGGGGCCCGCAGTTTGTTTCTGAACTTTGGTCTACCATGGCCAAGGGTCTGGGGACTAACGTTCACAGGACCACCGCTTACAACCCCCAAGCTAATGGTTTGTGTGAACGGTTTCACAGATCATTGAAAGCTGCACTGCGTGCTGCATTGACCGGTGACAACTGGATTGACCGTCTTCCCTGGGTTTTGTTGGGTTTACGTACCGCAACCAAAGAGGACCTGAGCTCTTCCCCGGCTGAACTGGTTTTCGGTCAACCTGTGCGCGTCCCCGGTGAGTTTTTACCTGAGGTACCCTCACCACAGTTTGCTCCACCGTTGCTCCATTTTTCACCTCAGGAGGCCCCTTTTCGTGTCCCTGGCCCGGTACATCATTGTTTACCGCAGTCATTTGTCCCTAAGAGTCTGGAGTCCTCTAAATTTGTTTTTGTCAAACACAATGCACACAGGACACCACTACAGCCTTTGTATGATGGACCGTTTCGGGTTCTTCAACCAGGTCCAAAACATTTCCTTTTAGATTTAGGGGGTCGTACTGAGACTGTCTGTATCGATAGGCTTAAACCAGCTCATGTTGTGTCAGATGATCAGGTTGTTACGGCCCAGGCTCCTCGCAGGGGCAGACCTCCATCCACATTGTTAACGGACTGCTGTCCCCCTGCCAGAGACTCTCAACATCCATTGGAGCCCGAATCTTCTGCAGGCCCTCCTCGGAGCCCTCCGCTTCATCAGACTGGTTCTGCAGGGCCCAGGTTCAGCCGTTCTGGTCGTTTAATCAAACCTAAAATGCGGGACTAGTGATGGACCTTACTGGGTGTTCTGGGGGGGCGTGTGTGGTGGACCACTAGGGGGCTCTACTCACACCCAGTGGACCGAATGTGTTACAGGATGCTTTTATTGTGAAAGGTCCAGAGGACCGGATGTTGTGTTGGTATATAAGGCGGTGTTGGGTGTTTTTCCCGCCAGTTGAGTAGGAGTTGATTAAAAGTGAAGAACTACATCCCGTCTCCTGTGTCGTCTCTTCACCACCTCCTACACGGCAATAATTTCTCAGCCAGTGTGCATGAGGATCTGAGAAGTATGTGTCAAGTGCAGCAGAAGAAAACTGATTTTGAAGTGTGTTGTTTACAGTATTATGACCAGTTCAGAACTGTCAACTGACTGAGAACACAGCTGCTCAGAGTGTCCTCTGGGTTGTCTCAGAACCTTTGTCTGCTCAGTTGTTGAGCGGGGGCCAGGTTGTTCACGAGGAAAGCAGGGTGAAGTCAAGTCAAGTCCGGGACTGAGATGCGTCGGGTCCAGTCCTTACTAAGGCTCTGTGTGGGGTGAGGTGTCAGACCCGACCCTCACCGGAAACCTGTGACAAACATCAAAACAACATAACTTCCTTATTCTTTTTAGATGATCAGAGGAACTTTTCAGAAGAAGAAGGAAAATATGTTCTTATCATCTATCAATATTAATTATTAATTAATTTAATAACTCAATTCAGTTTATTTATATAGCACCAAAGCACATGTAAACTGGTTGGGCAAACTCCCACGCACCCTCCAGGACCCTGCTGAGGGTGTAGAGCTGGTCCAGTGTTCCACGACCAGGACGAAAACCACACTGCTCCTCCTGAATCCGAGGTTCGACTATCCGACGGACCCTCCTCTCCAGAACCCCTGAATAGACCTTACCAGGGAGGCTTAAGAGTGTGATCCCCCTATAGTTGGAACACACCCTACGGTCCCCCTTTTTAAATAGGGGAACCACCACCCCAGTCTGCCAATCCAAGGGAACTGCCCCCGATGTCCACGCGATATTGCAGAGTCGCGTAAGCCAACACAACCCTACAACATCCAGAGCCCTAAGGAACTCCGGGCGAATCTCATCCACCCCCGGAGCCTTGCCACCGCGGAGCTTTTTAACCACCTCGGCGACCTCAGCACCAGAGATCGGAGAACCCGACCCAAAGTCCCCAGGCTCTGCTTCCTCAGTGGAAGACGTGCCAGTAGGATTGAGGAGGTCTTCGAAGTATTCCGCCCACCGACTCACAACATCCCGAGTTGAGGTCAGCAGCACGCCACCTCCACCATAAATGGTGTTGGTCTCGTACCTCTTTCCCCCCCTGAGACGCCGGATGGTGGACCAGAATCGCCTCGAAGCCGTACGGAAGTCATTCTCCATGGCCTCTCCGAACTCCTCCCACGCCCGAGTTTTTGCCTCAGCAACCACCCGAGCCGCATGCCGCTTGGACTGCCGGTACCTATCAGCTGCTTTGTGGACTTGGAGAAGGCATTCGACCGCGTCCCTCGGGGGGTTCTGTGGGGGGTACTCCGGGAGTATGGGGTACCAGGCCCTTTGATAAGGGCTGTTAGGTCCCTGTACGACCGGTGTCAGAGCTTGGTCCGCATTGCCGGCAGTAAGTCAGGCTCGTTTCCGGTGAGAGTTGGACTCCGCCAAGGTTGCCCTTTGTCACCGATTCTGTTCATAACTTTTATGGACAGAATTTCTAGGCGCAGCCAAGGTGTTGAGAGGATCCGTTTTGGTGACCTTAGAATCGCTTCTCTGTTTTTTGCAGATGATGTGGTCCTACTGGCTTCATCAGTTCGTGATTTACAACTTTCACTGGAGCGGTTTGCAGCCGAGTGTGATGCGGCCGGGATGAGGATCAGTTCCTCCAAATCCGAGGCCATGGTCTTGAGCCGGAAAAGGGTAGCATGCCCTCTCCGGGTCGGGGAGGAGGTCCTGCCCCAAGTGGAGGAGTTTAAGTATCTCGGGATCTTGTTCACGAATGAGGGAAAACTGGAGCGTGAGATCGATAGGCGGATAGGTGCAGCGTCCGCAGTGAAGCGGGCGCTGTACCGGTCTGTCGTGGTGAAGAGAGAGCTGAGTCAAAAGGCAAAGCTCTCAATTTACCGATCGATCTACGTTCCCACCCTCATCTATGGTCATGAGCTTTGGGTTATGACCGAAAGAACAAGATCTCGGATACAAGCGGCTGAAATGAGTTTTCTCCGCAGGGTGTCTGGACTCTCCCTTAGAGATAGGGTGAGAAGCTCAGTCATCCGGGAGGGACTCGGAGTAGAGCCGCTGCTTCTCCACATCGAGAGGAGCCAGTTGAGGTGGCTCGGGCATCTGGTTAGGATGCCTCCTGGACGCCTCCCTGGTGAGGTGTTCCGGGCATGTCCCACCGGGAGGAGACCCAGAGGAAGACCCAGGACACGCTGGAGGGACTATGTTTCTCGGCTGGCCTGGGAACGCCTTGGGATTCCCCCGGAGGAGCTGCTCCAAGTGGCTGGGGAGAGGGAAGTCTGGGCCTCCCTACTTATGCCCCTTTTCCACCGGTCGGCTCGGGTCGGATGTTACGTCATATGTGCGTCGCAGAGACCCCCTTTCATCCTTTCCCACCGGCTATTCCGAGCGGAGCCGCGCGAGATTTCCTGAGATTTTCGGGCTGCTTTCAGAGGTGTACTGAAGCGAGCTCACCCGCTCCGGAAGGAGGGAGGAGGAGACGAGAGCTGTTTTTACGGAAGCGAGGGAAGCTACCACGGCAGGACTTTTACATGAATAACACGGTAAAAACAATTGTTATTTTTTAAATTTATAGCAAAGATGGGTCTTCAGCTGAACGTGTCCTTAATAAAATCACGTACTGCTCAAAACTGCACGATTTTAAAAAGTAGTTTCGCCACGAGTAACACGCGGCGCGCGGGCGGCTTTATGTCTTTAAATGTAGCTCAATGAACAGATATAAAATATATTTCATAGCTGACTTTAATAGTACGAGGGCTCCTGAGCTTAACCACGCTTTAATATTGTCACGTATGGTCAAATGTGCTGCATTTAAAGTAGTTTCGCTTTGACTTTTTCCAAAACCTGTGTTTGCACAACGAAAATAAATTATAAAAATTCGAATTTTATTTCAAATAACTCCAACAGGATACATTTCGTGTATGAATATGTTGTGATCACACTAGATTTTTTTGAAAAATATCAGCTTTGTGGTTTTTGATAGAATTGATAATATGTGAAACAAAGTAGAAAATAATGGACGTAGGTTGACACATTTATGTCTATAAAACATTGAATTTTATTTCAAATAACTCCAACAGGATACATTTCGTATATGAACATGATGTGATCACACTAGATTTTTTTGAAAAATATCAGCTTTGTGGTTTTTGATAGAATTGATAATATGTGAAACAAAGTAGAAAATAATGGACGTAGGTTGACACATTTATGTCTATAAAACATTGAATTTTATTTCAAATAACTCCAACAGGATACATTTCGTATATGAACATGATGTGATCACACTAGATTTTTTTGAAAAATATCAGCTTTGTGGTTTTTGATAGAATTGATAATATGTGAAACAAAGTAGAAAATAATGGACGTAGGTTGACACATTTATGTCTATAAAACATTGAATTTTATTTCAAATAACTCCAACAGGATACATTTCGTATATGAACATGTTGTGATCACACTAGATTTTTTTGAAAAATATCAGCTTTGTGGTTTTTGATAGAATTGATAATATGTGAAACAAAGTCTTTATTGTGTTCTTCTTCTAGTGGTGGCTAGTACTGTAGTAAATAGCTTGAGGAACACTACTGCCACCATGTGGTAAGACGAGTAGGATTCTGGACCCCGCCCACAGAAGGGGTACAAAAAAGCTGTGGAAACAGAACATAGATGTGACCCGACCCGAACTGAGCCGACCTGAGCCGATCCAACCCGAGCCGAGCCGAGCGGTGGAAAAGAGGCAATAGGCTACTACCCCCGCGACCCGACCCTGGATAAGCGGAAGAAGATGGATGGATGGATGGATGGATATATAGCACCAAGTCACAACAGAAGTCATCTCAGGGTTCAGTTAAATTCAGTTAAGAACAATAAACTGCATGATCCTGGACTTTATGCAACAAAATAGGCTCTTTTACTAAAACTACTTTGTAGATGGAAAACAATTTGATTACCCAGGGACCAAAGATAAACCTATTTCACTGTTTTGCATCCACCATGACAGGGCGTTAAGCATCATCGGTGTGTTCAGGATCTCAAAAACCATGTTCTCAACATCCGATTATCATGAAAGTCAGTCAGTATTTAGATAAAATAATGTATTTTAATATATTTTAAATTGAGAGTCGTAAACCAGAATGTGCTTTTTGAACTAGTGACATGTTCATCACCCATGAACTTCATTCAAAAGCAGCAGAATCTGTCTGATCAAAAATGTGGAGCATAAGTAACTTGCTGGCTACATCATACTAAATTTTCAGTCACTCATTCAAAATTAATTCTCGACTCTTCCTTTGATGATACACATTCAAAGCTTTAACACAGGCCTGGCCTTATTGAGTTTTTCTCCCTGATTTCAGGCAGCTGAGCCCAAAAAAACATCTTCATCCCCAGCTGCAGCTGCAGCAGCAGCTCAAGCGGCTAAAGCCAAAGAGGAACCAAAAGCTGCAGCCAAGTCCTCAGAGGCAGCTGTTGATAACAAACCAGTGTCTGCAGTCCTTCACGCAGGAGACGATGCAGCCGGTGCACCCAAAAAACTGGAGAAGAGGAACTCCATCCAGTTGTTCTTTAAAAACCTGGTGAGGACGTCATTGTATCAAACACACACACACAACACATTTTATCACTTTAAATAAACACATGTCTGAAAAATACATATATATGTGTAACCTACTTGCTGCCCTTGGATCAAAACAAGCCATGAGGCCTCCGTTTTCAAACTGAGGTTTTGTGACCTTTCTTCATAGTATTTGCCATTAACATGCTGGATATCAACTTCTGGGGCAATTCCTGACTCATGCAACTTTGTTACTATTGAAGTTTTGTCACACGGAGTTCCAGTGGTGGAGAAAGTACTCAAAGACTGTACTTAAGTAAAAGTACAAATATACAGACAAAAATGTACTCTAGTAAAAGTAGAAGTACCATATTAATGTGTTTACTTAAGTTAAAGTAAATAAGTACTTGTTTTTAAAAATACTTAAAGTATTAAAGTAAAAGTACTTGCTGAATGTATTGCCTAATGCAATGGTCTACATACTGTATCATTAAGTGTGCCTACTGTATGTAAAATTTCTGTAATGTATTTATAGTGTTGAGTCATTTTAATGAACAATGCTGCAGATCATACATGTTTTTATTATGTTTACTCTGTGACACAGTTTACACTTGGACTTGTGATTCTGTGTGTCATATATTTATTTATATTTCAGGGATGACATGCAGAGTTAAATGTCATTAAGCAATATAAGAAAGAGGAATGATTACTATACCTTTGAAAGATTTTATTTAACACTAAAGCAAAACCCATGTGTCATTTTAACTGCAGTAAAAACATTAAGTAAAAGTAGTCCGCCTGAAAAAAAGAGCATTAGACCTCACAAAGGAACAGACTGATCATTTCAACTCCAGTTTTTCATCATCTCTAGTTAAAATACTGTCTATAGTCAACCCTGTAATTCAGTGTTCCCTAAACCACGGTCCGCGGGCCGCATCCGGCCCGCCCCCACATTTGGTACGGCCCCCAGAACAATAGTAAAAAAAAAAAATTTTTTTTTTTTTTTTACAAATGAATACATGTACAGTACTGTACGGTCACCAAGTACTTAGCCTATCCTAACACAGTTTTTAAAGATGAAGGAGTAAGTTGAATTGTCTCCCTTTCACATAAAGGGAGCTAGCTGGGGTGGGGGGTGGGAGGAGTGACGATATTCCAATGCGCAGCAACGCTTTCCTCAGCCCTCCTCATCTTGTATTCTCACAGACATAGTCTTGCGAGTTTTGGGTGCGGTGACACAGCGCTCTCACGAGACTTTAGGACAGCAGTGGAGCTGTCGGTGCACAGTAAACATGGATGGAAAACTAGCAAACAAGCAAACAAAAACGTATTATTTTCACACAGAGTGGGAGGAGGAGTATTTTTTTGTTTATTCTAAGGCCCTGTACACACGTAGCCGTTTATCACTAAAGCCGAACAGTTTATCATGCGGTTCAGCCTTTCATCCACACGTGAACGCCGGTTGATATAACTATAAACGAATAATAACAAAACTCCGGCCAAAGTGAAGATTTGAGAACTCTCCGTTTTCGAGTCTGCGTGTGGACTTTCAGAACGGAGCTTTCTGCTCCAGCTGGACCGGCAGAACCGGGTCTGCCGGTCCAGCTGGAGCAGAAAGCTCACGTCACATAATGCTCTAAAAAAAGCACTAAAAAGTCAACATACCTGCTCTGACATGATTCCTAGTCGACATTTTCCTGCGTTTTATTAACTTTGTACTCCAACACGGTATTTAATAGTAGTTCAACCTCACGGTCTGTCCACACAAACGAAAGAAAATAAATAAATAAATAACAGGAAGTGTGGCTGCATGGGTTGAAGGGTTGTGACAGCACTACACTGCCACCTATGGGTTCAGCATATTCTTTACAACTTTACAACGTTCTGTGGTGAAAAAAACGGGACATGTAGACAAACATTTTAAATATTCGAACATGTATGGACAGAGATATTTTTTTTTGCGCAAATATTCGTTTTTCAAACACCAGGCTACGTGTGTACAGGACCTAATTCAAAGTCTATTTGCCTCATCTGTAATTCGAGCATCACCTGGCGTGGATGGAGAGTTCTGGAGTCTGCTCTCAGAAGAAAAGTATCCTTACATCCGAAGATGTGCTTTGAACTTAACAGCACTTTTTGGATCTACCTACCTGTGTGAGTCTGCTTTTTCACACATGAAAATCATCAAGTCCAAAAACAGATCCACAATGACTGATGATCATCTGGAGACCTGCCTGCGCCTCCCAACCACCTCATACTGCCCCGCGCCTCCTCCTCTCAGTGTCAGAAGTGCCACTAAGGTAGAGACACATTTATTTTATACAGCTTGCACCAGATGACACCATCCTGCTGCACAGAGCAGCTGCCTAGTTTTGATATTTAGGTTTTATTGAGGTTTGAAATAGTTGTTGGAGATTTGTAAATCTGCACCTTTGTAAGTCACTTTTTGTAAATAGTTAGTGTAAATGAGGGAGTTTTATATTGTTCAGTTCATTGTTTATTCGTTTCTTTAAAAAATATGGTGTGCTTTTCAAATATTGCGTCCTTTTACTTTGATAAAATACTTTAATTAAATAAAACTAGCAACACATTACGTTCTGTTTTATTTACTTTAAAGAAGTGAGGAGTAGGGAGATGAAAAATTTTGTTTTTTGATACTGAGACTGGACGAGTAGCTCTCGGCAAACTGCCGACTTCAAAAGTAACTCTTGGTTCAAAAAAGGTTGGGCACCCCTGATTTAGGCACTCCTGCAATCGTCACACTTTTTCCTGTTAAAAACTGACTCCGGCCCCCCACCAGAGAAGGGAAAAGTTATGTGGCCCTCACAGGAAAAAGTTTGGGGACCACTGCAGTAATTGGTCAATAGTGAACAATATTTTAACTTCCTGACACCATTTTCAAAACATGGACCTGAGTGTTGAGACATTTGGAGACATTCTTGTATCCTGTCCTAACATGAACTGACACATTTTAATATTGCAGCAATAATTTATTTTTCAAGTTTAGAAGAAGTTGGTTTTCAAAAATTTTTTTTAGTCCAGTCTGACTCTTTTGGGAGAGAAAATCTGTCCTGATGAAATGAACAGTTTTTCAATAGTCTTTCAATAGTCTTTCAATAATATTTCAATAATATTTCAATAATATTTCAATATTATTTCAATCATCTTTCTATAAGGCCATGGGTGTTGTGTATCTTCTGGCTGAATCTCTGTGGTGGAATCCATTTTGGGTGTGTTAGTGGTGCTGTGGGTTCTCCCAGCTCAATGACGTTTATACTAGAATATACATCAATGGTCCAGCTCTTCTTGAAGGCAGGTCTAATGTTAACTGTCCACTTTGCAGTGATTCAATGGACCAACTCCCCTCTTGACATCAGTTACTTTCAAACTAACGACAAATCAAAAAGCTGCAACGAAAATGTAACTTGTAACACAACACATTATAGAAATGTAGTGTAATAGAAAGTACAGATACTTCATGTAAAATGTAGTGGAGTAAAAGTAAAAGTACCCACATTTAATTCTACTTACCGGGTAAGTAAAGTACAGATACATGAAAAATGTACGTAAGTACAGTAACAAAGTACTTGTACTTAGTTACATCCCACCACTACGGAGCTCCATCATGCTGGTAAAATCACAAATCCTCACCAAGTTGTGTCCATATCGTTAGAATAAGTTGCTCTTGGAAGAGGTTTTGATCCCACTCATGAGTATTCTTGAGCAAAACTGTGAGTAAACTGAAGAAGCAACCACACAAATGGACTGAAGCAGGATGCTCCATTGTTGAAATGATACAGAAGATGCTTCTTCAAATGTCTCAAAGTTTCAGAAGGAAGATTCTTCAGAGGAACTAACTCTGCACCAGTCTTCAAGGTTTCGTTCTTGCACTTCCTGCAGAATTCAATCTGTCCTTGGACGTTTTCCTTGAACAGAAGTGATTTCTTTGTTGCCAGTCTTGTCTCAAGGCTGTTGTCTTTGCCTCACTGTGTGTAGATGCACTCACACCCACCTGGTGATAACAGTAAGTTCTGTTCTGCTAGAAACATGATTCTGGAATTCACTTCTCAGCAGGACAGTCCTTGTGCTTGCTGAATCAAAAAGGCGTTCAATTCAAGATCAACTGGACTTTATTTGTAACAGAAGACGTTTCGCTTCTCATCCGAGGAGCTTTATCAATTCAATGAACTAGACTGTGTGTGCGTGTGGATTTATAACAGGAGTCACGCACCATCATATGTAAATTGCAAGCTGAGGTAACACATACATGTAAATTGACAGATCACACCTTAACAGTAGGGAGTTCCCTTGAAGTCTCTGACAGAAAACACAACAACTGTATGTAAATTGACAAAAAACACCTCACAGCCCAACAACAGGGGCTTCTCAACAAACTTTGTTAGTCTAATTCACAACTAATTGAACAACTTCGGATGAAAATATGGAGGGAGAGGACAGTCTCAACATTGAAGTTTACAGAAAACCAACCCACACAGACCAGTATCTTCTGTTTGACTCTCACCATCCACTGGAGCACAAACTTTCTGTCATCAGAACCTTACAGCATCGGGCAGAACACATCCCCACAAGGACAGAAGGGAAGGAAAAGGAACAGAAACACATCAACAAATCGCTGCAAACATGTGGATATCCCAACTGGGCTTTTGTCAAGTCAGCGAGGAAATCTGCTAAACACAATAATCAACAGAAAAATGCTAACAGACGGAAAAACATTGTCATTCCTTATGTTGCTGGAGTCTCAGAGAATTTCAGAAGGATTTTCAACAAACACAACATCCCAGTACATTTCAAACCCAGCAGAACTCTCAGACAGAGGCTGGTCCACCCGAAGGACAGAACCCCCACACACAAACAGAGTGGTGTGGTGTATGCAGTCCAGTGCAGCGAGGTCTGCTCAGACCGTTACATTGGAGAAACGAAGCAGCCTCTTCACAAACGAATGTCCCAACACAGGAGAGCCACCACCTCTGGACAAAACTCAGCTGTTCACCTTCACCTCACGGACAAGGGACACTCATTTGAGGATGAAAATGTGCAAATTTTGGACCGAGAACACAGATGGTTTGAGAGGGGTGTTAAGGAAGCTTTGTATGTTAAGAGAGAAAAACCTTCTCTTAACAGAGGAGGAGGTCTGAGATTTCAACTTTCCAAGACTTACAACTCAGTTTTGGGGCTGATTCACAAACGTCTTACACCGGATGGGAGCAGAGGTGTCTTGTCTGTGAATTAGACTAACAAAGTTTGTTGAGAAGCCCCTGTTGTTGGGCTGTGAGGTGTTTTTTGTCAATTTACATACAGTTGTTGTGTTTTCTGTCAGAGACTTCAAGGGAACTCCCTACTGTTAAGGTGTGATCTGTCAATTTACATGTATGTGTTACCTCAGCTTGCAATTTACATATGATGGTGCGTGACTCCTGTTATAAATCCACACGCACACACAGTCTAGTTCATTGAATTGATAAAGCTCCTCGGATGAGAAGCGAAACGTCTTCTGTTACAAATAAAGTCCAGTTGATCTTGAATTGAACGCCTTTTTGATTTATCATGTCCTGGATGACTGAGAATCTTCACCAGCACCTTGTGCTTGCTGGACTCTTGCACATCTTGCACCCTTCTTCACCTCTCACCTTGAAGTTCTTGATGATCCAGAACAGCTGTTCGTTCAGGTTCAGATTGTTCTCAGCAGCAGTTTCTTTCCACATGAGGCACCAGTGATGTCTAACTGATGACTGCACACTTTTCTTTGGAAGTATTCATTACAAACACACACAGTTCTCCCTCTTTACATCAAAAGGTCTGTTAGTTAAACTGATAAAATGATTAAAGCTCTAATTTTTTACAGTTTCACTTGTATTTTTATGGCAATTGACCTTTTTATTGTTACAAATGTGCATGTATAAAATCAGACACCATGCTCCAAGTACATTCAAAGTTATTTCTGGAATTCAAGGTCGACGTTCAGCTCTAATCTTTCAGCCCTTTACAACAGTTTTTTTTATTATTGCTATACAAAATAAATATATTCTTCTTCTTCTTTCAGATGTTCCCTCTTCAGGGGTCTCCACAGCGAGTCATCCTCCTCCACCTCACTCTGTCCTCTGCATCCTCTGTCCTCACTCCAACTACCTCCATGTCCTCTCTAACTGCATCCATATATCTCCTCTTTGGCCTTCCTCTTTGTCTTTTTCCTGGCAGCTGCATTTCTAACATCCTTCTACCAATATACCCACTGTCCCTCCTCTGGACATGTCCAAACCATCTCAGTCTGGCCTCCCTAACTTTATCTCCCAGTTGTTCAACATGTGCTGTACCTCTGATGATCTCATTCCTGATCTTATCCATCCTTGTCACTCCTAAGGAGAACCTCAACATCTTCATTTCTGCCACTTCCAGTTCTTTCTCCTGTACAAAATAAATATATATTTTTTTATTGTTATTCTATGTTTTGATACATAAATGTCCCCAGCATGCCATGTTGCAGAGTGTCTGACTGACTGCAGAGCACAGCTGAAACCTGGACAGAAGGGAACTCTCTTTAGACTAAGAGTATTTTAACAAACCAAGAAGAAGGCATGCATATATCTAGACCACAATGCATCACAAAATACTGACACTGAGCATGCACATTGGAAACTGTAAGGTTAATACTGAAATGAAATTGTTTCGTACTAATGCAGTCATGTACAGGGAAATTAAAAATTAAAGTATATAAATGTGCCTTTTCTGTGAAATTATGTGAATGCTGAGCAATTATTGACTTTTCTGAAACTCACCAATGAAGCTGAAACTTAGTTGTTAAAGCCAAAATAAGCAGGACACTAAATGAAACTGGGAAGACGCTAGGTAAAAGTAGCAAATGGTGGCTAAATGCTAAAAATAGCACAAAACTAAGAAGCTACAAGTATTAAAAAACTGGCTACAAGCTAAAATTAGCACCAGTTTGGCTAAAACCGAAAAGTAGCCAAAATAAATAAATAAATAAATAAAATATTAATAAAAAGCTAAGTTTAAAATAAAATATGAAAGAACCAAAATGCTGAAGTAGATTTCAAATATGACAATGTT
>JBBPBX010070822.1:0-18486 GCA_038048925.1 Garcialebias charrua | reverse complement strand
GTGTCTTGCCCAGGGACACAACGTCACATGGTGGGCGGACGCGGGATTCGAACCTCCAACCTTCCGATTGGGGAACGACTGCCATTACCACGGCCGCCCATCCTGTAAGTTGCAGTTTTTTGCATAATTTACATGCCTTGCAACTTATAGGACGAAGTGACATATTTATAGATTTTTTCCCCATATTTATAAACCATAACACTGAAATATGACCGTTTCATTCATTCTGACTGAAAAAAAAAAAAAAACAGTTCATATCTATTGTAGTAATAGTATGGCATGCTGTTGTATCATGTAATAGGAAAATGTGCCTATAATGACAAATTTAAAAAAGTTCAAGACAAAAACAACTGGACTTTATTTATTATACTATTATACTATACTTTATTGTTTTTTTATTGCATTTTTTAGAATTCACCATGTCCTGGATGACTGAGAATCTTCACTAGCTATTAATGACTCAATCGGCCTGCCATACTCTCCCCACCTCTCTGCTTGAACCTTCAATCCAGCAGCAAGCTGCACCACGGTGGCGAAATGCAGCTAATTTGACCATTAAAGTGCATTTATTAAGAAAATGACAGACAGAAAAACACCTCTGCTATAATTTCGAGCTAACAAATAATTGTTTAGGTAATTTTCTTGTTAAATGTCGGCGAAACGAGCCGCGCTCCTTTTTCCTGTTTGTCACCGCTGAGCGATCACGGAGCACACAGGCACTGAGGCAGCGACACTTTTTTTTTTTTTAAATAAAGCCGATTTAACCATTAAAGTACTTTTATTAAGAAAACGTTAGACTGAGACACCCCTTTTGCTATAATTTCGAGCTAACAAACAATTGTTTAGGTACATTTCTTGTTAAATGTCGGAGGATAAAGCCGTGATCCTTTCCTGTTTCTTTTTACAGACATGATACCAGCTGTAGGTGCGCGCGCACACTGACTGACGATATGACGTCTTTGTTTTAGCTAAGGTCCTACTTGGAACATAAAATTAGAAAAGATAAATAAATTCACAGACCTTTTTTTAGACGACAGAACAAGAAAAATATAGTTGTGTAGGTTTAAAAAATTAATACCTCGTCAGATGACGTTTATTACTTTTTAATACTTTTTAATGGCCTTAATTTGTGTTAATTTCATTTACTACCTTTTACTACCTTTTACAACCCCGCGGATACCCTGCAGTAACATGGCTGCTAACAGTAACATGGCTGCTAACAGTAACATGGCTGCTAACAGTAACATGGCTGCTAACAGGACCATGTTAACAGGACCAGGACCACGTTGCCAACAATAAGTGATTTTATTACACTGTTTTTATTTTAAAGGAGCTGTATGTAACTTTTCTAACAATATATTTTTAACATATTTCTTCACTCTGTCACTACCTCCTGACATACTGATTTTAGACAAGTAATCTTTGAAAAAATCTATTGTCCCCTTGCTTCTCTAAAAGCATTTCTAAAAAGCCACAGTGACCCGCCGTTAACCAGCCAATAAAAACAGAGCTTGAATTTGAATCAGCCAATAAAAACCAGTGGTGTCAAAAGTATTCACATTCATTACTCAAGTAGAAGTATAGATACTGGGGTTTAAAATTACTTCTGTAGAAGTAGAAGTATCAACTCTAGCTTTTTACTCAAGTAAAAGTAAAAAAGTACTGGTTTCAAAACTACTTAAAAGTATAAAAGTAAAAGTAGCGTAAGAAAAAGCAACAACAAAGACAAATGCTTAGGCTGCACCACACATACTATTGTATACAACCCCACCTCCCCCACAAAAATCATTTTTTTAGACTAGATTATATTATATTGTTAATGTTGAAAAACTAGGGGTGCACTAAGCTACCTGTCTTAACTGCATATATGCCCATTGAAAATAGGGTTGCCAACTCCTTGATAAATAAATAAGGGACACCTCTCGGCAGGGCTGGTCACCCCATTTAACCCCCCCCCCACACACACACACACACACACACACACACAACACCCTGCCTGCCCCTCCTCACTTTGAAATCAACCTGAATTCATTTGGATACGTGTTTTTGAATTATAAAAATATGTATAAACAAATTATTACACAATTAACCATTTATTTTTAGTGCAAATAGAATTGCCAGAAACAAACATATCTTTTGAAAATTATGTATCTTTCTTAAACAGACCTCTGTCCTGCTTAATAACTTAAAACAGAATTATGTATCTTTCTTAAACAGACCTCTGTCCTGCTTAATAACTTAAAACAGAATTATGTATCTTTCTTAAACAGACCTCTGTCCTGCTTAATAACTTAAAACAGAATTATGTATCTTTCTTAAACAGACCTCTGTCCTGCTTAATAACTTAAAACAGTATTAAATAACAAAAAATCAATACGAACATTCTGTAATAGTGCATTTAGTGCAACGTGCAAATAAAGTTTGTAGTAAATCTGTAAACATAAACACATTGTGCCTCAAAGGCCATGGCTTTCCACTTGTAGTAAAAATAAAAAACTTGTAAACTAAACAGTGGAACGTTACATTATGGAGTCAACCTATTTTTTCCATTTGTATTTCTGCTGAGATCGTGCTGCAGCAAGGAATGCTCTGTTTTTCAGTGCCAAAGAGTAAAACTCTGAGCAAGACATTTCATAATTTAGACTGACAATGAGCTCACTTCTAATTAGTTCAGTAGAACATTTGTTTTGCACATCAGTCCACTTACTTTTCATGAAAGAGAAAATCCTTTCCACAAACCCAGTGGAAGATGGGATGCTGAGGACAAAGGATACAACAGCCTGGATGTTGGGGAGGTCAGCTGCCTGAAGAACTTGCATCCACTTCTCTGCTGTTCCCTGGGACTGCCACCTTTCTTTCTCCTGAGGTGAGGTGGTGAGGTGGTCTATCAGGCTGTTTGCAGTCACACATTCCTCATACAGCTCATCCATAGACATGTTCAGCCTGCCAAAAGGTGTTAAAGTTCATTAGTGATACATAGCCTAGGTTATGTAGTGATAAATAAATGGAAAAACGTGTATTGTTTATATTTATAATTTAGCATTGTATTTAAACTACATTTTGAAATGTATTTATTAATTTACCTATATGAACTGTGTTTTTTTAAAGATGGACAAGGTTGTATGTTTGCATAGTGTAAAGTAAATTCACAATTATGTATTTATTTGTACGTGTCAATTGTACACTTTTGTTTATAACTATCAATAATTAAACATGGTTCACCACTACACTGGAAATTATTGAATTTTTACCTGCCAACCAGGTGAAGACTCAGTGATCTTCTCCACTTCCTCAAAGGATATTTTTCCAGATGGCAGTTTTTTTTTTTTTTTACATACCATATCTGCCTCTGGTGTTGCCCGGTGCAGAACAAATTGGTCAAGGGTTCTCCTGGTTTTGTTGTCTTTCACGTTTATATTTATTATACAACATTAGTATGTTACTAGGTCACTAGAAGTCAGTAATCAACTGATAAAAAAAACAAAAACTTTCAGCTTACCTCAATTTAGGCATGTAACGAGATCTCGTTGTACGAGATCTCGCGATATTAAACTCCCGCGATATCTCTCGTTGAGAGGTAACGTTGTCTCGCGAGACGCTAATGCTAGCGCTAGCAGAGCCCCTAACAAGTCAGCGTCACGGACAGCATGGCTTCGCCGGATGAAGTTGCTATAGAAGACGCCCCAACTACTGATGGAGGGTCACGGTCCCGCAGACGCTTCTACATTGATGGAGGGTCCCGGAGCTGCCGACGCTGCCCCGGATGTAAAGACACACGCGTGTGACCGGTGTTGCCAGATAGAGTCCCACCCACCCAAAGCACTCTTTACCCGCAAAAGTCAGAAGGAAAATCGCGGTGAACCGCCCAATCTGGCAACACTGGTGAGTGACGACGGCTGCTGATGCGGATATTTATGTTCAATTTTTGGAAAGTCCTGCGTGAATATCTATATTCTACAAAAAAAAACGGCAAAATGAAAGAAAAGTAACGAGGCTATTTTTAAAAAGTAAGGAGTAGAAAGTACCAGTAATTGCGTGAAAATGTAAGAAGTAGAAGTATAAAGTAGGCTGAAAAATAATTACTTTACTAAAGTATAGATAACTAAAATTTGTACTTAAGTAAAGTAACGAAGTATTTATACTTCGTTACTTGACACCTCTGATAAAAACAGAGCTTGAATTTGAATTTCAGCAGAGCAAGGGGTAACAGAGCCTTATATGGCTCTGAGGGGGAGGGACCAGAAACGTGTCTCTGTTCAAAAAAATTTTAAGTTCCAGCGTGTTCCAGAAATTACATACTGAACCTTTAATTGCTTTTTATTGTTAATTGTTGTCTGTACTATTTATGTTGTTTTTCCAAAACAGGTCTACATTTAAAACAAGTCCTTGTGACTCACTGAGACTAAACTGGATGAATAAAGGTTAAATAAAAAGTTAGTTTACGTCAAACACGACTATAAGGCAAAGATTTACAGTCTCTTTAAGCGTACCAACAGATCTACCACTACTATTTAGCTCTTTGTAAAACAAACAAAATGTTTTGATTTTAAACAAGCAGTACGGTACCAACAGACGTAGCTGTGTCTGTGACAGTAACACAAACGTACCTGATTGAGTGTCACAAACTCGGCGTCCAGCCCCACCAGGTCTCCGGCCTGCGGCATCTCACTGACCATGAGAGGGATGAACGTTGCATGACTCTTCCTCTGCTTCCGGGCCAGCGAGGCCTCGGTCAGCAGCACGCTGGCATCGATGGGGTTTTTAACTGAAACAAACGACGACGTTCAAGCGAGCTGGATGTGAATCTACAAGCCAACTGTTCTGGTTTAACAGGAAACTCACTGCGGAGGTCGTATTTGGTGTGGTAGTTCCTCTTGGCGTAATAGAGGATGGCTGGCACCTTCCAGCTCACATCAAACTGAGCAACTTCAGTCTTTGACATAAAATAAAGATTTAACTCGAGCTTAAACACAACGCCTGACTAATTTACCAAATGGTGAAATGTTTACCTTATCAATGGGTTCAATTAGGAAGTCATTGAAGAGGTACCACTGCTGGTGCGTGACGCCCTGAAATTCAAACATGCTTTGAAATGCTGGATTTGACACGAGCTCTTGAAGCTGCTTCTCGTCCGTCTTACCTCTTTTCTTTGGTGGTAGGTTTCACTCACTTTGATGTGTGCAACCAGGTTCCCACCAGTGCGAGCGTCCTGGATGTGGGGCACTGTGACCACCAGGTCATACAGAGAAATGCCCTCAGCTTCTTCAGCAGCACTCAACTAGTCAACAAGTCGTTACGAGTTATTTCAACGTAAGGAGACTTCCAGATGAGGCTAAAAGAAGAGCCTCACCTCCTCTCCCTCCGAGCAGCTGCTGACCTCCAGACCCTGAGTTTTACTGATGGACATCTTCAGAGTGACGGGGATCCAAACGTGGCGCAGATCTTCTGCTCGGGTGTCGAAGGCTAAGCCGTCCACGCTGCAGATCTCCTCTCCACTGAGTCAAGAGGTAACCATAAAATACAATCTGATCCGAACGTTCCTCGTTATAAACTTTTCAGTTTAGTTCACTTCAGTCTAAATCAGGGCTATTCAACTGGTGGCCCGGGGCCAAATCAGGCCCGTGGGTGAGCTCAATTCGGCCAACAAATGGGTTCATTTTAAATACAATTAGATTTTAAATCGTAAAACAACATTAGTTAATGAGAATAACTGCTGGATGTCTGGCCGATGAGCTCTGGGCTCTCAGTTACGGTGGCCCCCTGAGCAGTTTGTACCCTGCTCTAAATAATTCAGATCAATCAAATAAAACTGAAGAACTTGGAGTTCTTACTTTAAGCACCACTCTGTGGAGATGGGAGGGGGTTCAGTGGGTTTTGCAGGTTCTGTTGCCTCTTTCTGCATAGCTTTATTAAACGCATACTGTAAAAAATAAAAAATAAACCACTTAATGTAGACGATAAACAAAGATTATGTGAATTTATAAATGCATCACAGATAAACAGTAGTCCCTCGCTACTTCGTGATTCGTTTATCGCAGGCTCACTCTATTGCGGTTTTTCAAAATAAGATTGAACATGACACACAATTGGTTGATTGATGAATGAGCCGAACGATGGGCATGGAATTTTTATTTAAAATTAATTATTGTTAAAAATTATTTTAGGTGTTGAGAGGATCCGTTTTGGTGGCCTTAGAATCGCTTCTGTTTTTTGTAGATGATGTGGTCCTATTGGCTTCATCAGGTTGTGATCTACAACTTTCGCTGGAGCGGTTTGCAGCCGAGTGTGATGCAGCCGGGATGAGGATCAGGGGCCTCATGTACAAAGACTTGCGTGGATTTCCCACTGAAAAGTGACGTACGGTCAAATCCAGAAAAGTGTGCACGCACAAAAAAATCCAGATTTATCAAACTGTGCGTACACCGGAATCCACGCACATTCCTTTTGTACATCACAATTAACGTGGAACTGAGCGCACGTGAGACACCTCCCCTGACACGCCTTCATTTACATATGTTAAACAGATGCAAATTACTTCCTGCATGTGTGAAGGACATGTTTGTTTGATCCCTGCGCGATCAGAAAT
This sequence comes from Garcialebias charrua, assembly GCA_038048925.1. Lineage (NCBI taxonomy): Eukaryota > Metazoa > Chordata > Actinopteri > Cyprinodontiformes > Rivulidae > Garcialebias > Garcialebias charrua. Next base: position 11,900 of record JBBPBX010070822.1, on the reverse strand, counting down.
GATTTCTAGATTCAGGAAAATAATGAATTTAATATAATATGAGTGAGGAAAATAATCCTAAGTAAGAATAGTAATAAAATGTGTTCATCACGCAAAGAACGAGTGATTGTGTGTCGGTATTTGTGTGTGCGCGCACCCTGCTTTGGTGCGCAACGGCTCATCCATTCATTCTGAGTGAAAATATTAACTTTGCGCACGAGTTTATTACCATAATTACTGTAAACACAGAGGAACTTAGATGTTTGGTAGAACATAGATCTTTGTTTATTTAATAGATGATATGAAGAAACGAGTCTGTGCGTCTCAGTGGAGAGTTTTCATGACATGACGTGATGTTGGAGTCTCCAAACGCTGCGCGCGCCGCAGCCTTGTGCGCAATCTGTTTGTCTGTGAAGCTTTTACTCTCCTACAAGTTATATATGGTGTACTTTCACGTGTCATTTTGGAGAAATCTACAATAAACGCAGATTATGAATCACCTCCAGCTGCCGCACCGGTGAGGGTGCGCGCGCGCTCCAAAGCGCGACCACTCAGCCTTTGGAATCATATGGATGAGACATTCCATTGATCAGGCTTTGTGTGGACTGGACTGCCCTGATCGGCCTGCAGCTCCCTCATAGCTCGGGAACAGTTTGATCGCTGCTTCTGCACGCGTTGTGCACGGTTCCTGTGTTGCTCCAGAGCGCAGCAGTGCCAAACTGAAAAATGATTGTTTCTGAAAACTGCTGATAAGCCATATCCTAGATCAGAAGATTATATCTGTTTATAAATAAATGCTCTGCGTGTTACACTATTATATCCTCCAGTAAGGCTGAATGAATCCGTTCCTGTTGAATTTATTTTTGGCACAACTTTGCGCGTCCTTTATTTACTGCGTCATGTGGATATTTGTTAATCGTGTGTTTGGTGGGAATATTAATCATTTTCACATCATGAACAGTTAATAATAATAATAATAATAATAATAATAATAATAATAATAATAATGAATACAATTTATAACGCACTTTTCATTAATGAAAATCTCAAAGTGCTACAAGGTGCAACATAATTGAATGTCAATAAAACAAATAATAAAACAATTAAAATCAACAACAGTATCAGCTAAGATCAAAAGTAGAATCATGAGGAGTATAGTATGCTCGGTTGAAAAGAAAGGTCTTCAAGCCGCTCTTAAAGTCAACCACAGACTGTGGGGCTTCAGTTTCTCTGAATCACCTGTAAGTGTCGCCAAAGGAACAATAACCACAGAAACGTGCGTACGCCAGCAGGGGAGCTGGCGTGGAAATGTACTTGGATGCGCAGATATTCACGTTCATTTCATTTTTGTTACATACGGGGTTTTGCGTGGAAAGTGACGTGCGCAATGTTTTTGTGCGCACGCACGGTTGATACATGAGGCCCCAGTTCCTCCAAATCCGAGGCCATGGTCTTGAGCCGGAAAAGGGTAGCATGCCCTCTCCGGGTCGGGGAGGAGGTCCTGCCCCAAGTGGAGGAGTTTAAGTATCTCGGGGTCTTGTTCACGAATGAGGGAAAACTGGAGCGTGAGATCGATAGGCGGATAGGTGCAGCGTCCGCAGTGAAGCGGGCGCTGTACCGGTCTGTCGTGGTGAAGAGAGAGCTGAGTCGAAAGGCAAAGCTCTCAATTTACCGATCGATCTACGTTCCCACCCTCATCTATGGTCATGAGCTTTGGGTTGTGACCGAAAGAACGAGATCTCGGATACAAGCGGCTGAAATGAGTTTTCTCCGCAGGGTGTCTGGACTCTCCCTTAGAGATAGGGTGAGAAGCTCAGTCATCCGGGAGGGACTCGGAGTAGAGCCGCTGCTTCTCCACATCGAGAGGAGCCAGTTGAGGTGGCTCGGGCATCTGGTTAGGATGCCTCCTGGACGCCTCCCTGGTGAGGTGTTCCGGGCATGTCCCACCGGGAGGAGACCCAGAGGAAGACCCAGGACACGCTGGAGGGACTATGTTTCTCGGCTGGCCTGGGAACGCCTTGGGATTCCCCCAGAGGAGCTGCTCCAAGTGGCTGGGGAGAGGGAAGTCTGGGCCTCCCTACTTAGGCTGCTACCCCCGCGACCCGACCCCGGATAAGCGGAAGAGAATGGATGGATGGATGAATTATTTAAATTATTTATCACCTCCTGCACATCTGTGCAGCCCTTACTGCAGGATAAACTTCCTTCTGCAGCTGATCACCGTGCCGTAGAGAAGTGGGCGTGGCCAAGAGCGCTTGCAGGTGGCAGCAGAGGCAGCGAACTGAAATCATGACACTCTGTGATCTTTTAGAGCGTTTAGAAACATTGTTTTTAGAATATCGCAAGAGTGTGGGAAGGGTTTAAAATGCCTTTATATCTATATCTATATATATATCTATAGAGCTAGATAGATATTGTTGAATAATAAAATAAACTACTACTTACTACTTGTACTACTATTCCCACTTGGTGTTTTTTCGCTTATGCGCGGGTCTTCAGGGTGCGGTTCCCCCACGATAAACGAGGGACTACTGTACCATAAACACTAAACGTGTGTCACCTCTGCTTGAACTTTCCAGAATTCAGCCTCTTTGGCGCTGTTCACCTCACAGTTTATGACCAGAACATCTGGCAGGCAGCGGATGTTCCGTGTTTGCACCTACAGGGCAGAATAAAACGCTGTAATCCAGATGATGGAAGCATAAATGATGATGTTGCTGTGTTTGAAGCCGACGTCAGACTCACTGTGGGCTGATACTTCTCACAGTTCTCACACCACGCCTGAGTGCTCTGCTCCAAACAGATGCTCTTCTTCAGGATCTCAGCAAAGTCAAACGCTTTCATGCTTTTCTCTAAAGAGACAAAATTAAAAGCACACCGTCAGCCGACGTTTCTCTGCTCGTCGTCAGATTGGGTTTCAGAGACGACTCACCCTGAGAGCTCTGCTCAGGATAATGCATGGTGAAGAGCAACGTGAGGGAGGACCGGACCGTTTCCTTGCCGCAGCGGCACAAACTGCTGTTCTCCACTTCGCAACCGAACAGCTTCCCGACGGCCGACTCGCTGGAGGAGCCCAGAGAGCTGCCACACCAACAACAGCACAAACTTTCACTTCACCTCCATCTGAGAGGCACACTGTGCTGAAATGTTTGCAGGAGTTCCTCTGACCTGCTGCTGGCCCCCCTGTAGGCCTGTGGACCCTCCTGCTCCTGCGTCTCCTGGTGAAGCTGCGTGAGGATGAAGCGATTCCAGCTCTGGATTAAGCGGCCGAGTTTGGCCTTCCCCGTTTGCTCGTCGGAGTCTGCGAGGATCAGACCCAGAGCCGAAGCTTCAGGGATGGTGCGAAACGCTCGTAGGAAGTTACTGGCCTGAACGAGGGGGAGGAGTTTCAACGGGTCCGTTCGTTCCTTTATACCATCATACGATAGGAAGACACAGGAAAAAGACAATCTACCTGACACGGATCTCCTCGAGATAAATCCAACATGCGGAAGAGGAAGCCGAGCTCACAGGCCAAGCAAAACTCCTTCTGGCACAAATGATTCTGCACGAGACACCGGATGGGCTCCAGGAAATACAACACCTGACGTGCCCGAAACAAATCACGTCAATTATTTAGAACGTTTCATAGTAAAGTCTGAACAGAAGCTCCCAAGTTTCACCTGGATCATGCAGTTACAGTAGGCATTGGGGATGTGTGGCTCCAGACCAGCAAACAAAGTTTTGTTGTAATGTTTGAAGTTGAAGTCCTCAAGTCCAAGTTTGGAGTACTTAATGGTGACCTGCAGCAGCAGAAAGACAGCGTCATCAGATATTTAAACAAAAATAACCGTTCCACAGTCATACTGAACATACCGGTACTAATGATCTGCTGTGAAAATTCCTAAATAAATTAATATATTCTAACCTTTCTGTACTTTTTGGCGACCATGCAGAGGTGCGGCTCTATTTCACGACCAATAGGAGACTCAGGGACCTGGTTGTAATTGTCATAATCAAGCTCCACATCTTTAATTTTATAAGGAACCTAAAAAGCAACACATAAACAGAGTTTAGAAAACACTGCATGAAAATGATTACCGTAATTTCAGGATTATTGAGCGCACCTGAATATAAGCCGTGCCCACTACATTAAAAAAGTACATATTGGTATATAGGCCGCGCTTGTGTACAAGTCGCAGGTGTCCATGTTTTAACATGAAATGTTTACACAAAGATTTTGAGGGTGTGTGCATGAAGTGCAAAATAACTGATCTGAAGAATTTAGTGTGTTTGATTTACGGTAATTCCAAGTTTCATTGGTCCACTGTGACCTGTTTGGTAATTTCATTGGTCAGATTTTTTTTACATATATTTATACAGGTAGTCTCGGTGAATCACGAGGACCCATCCTCCAAGAGAGATGTGCATTGGGCAGCTATGTGTGCGCCCAGGTGTGACAAAGCTAAAATGTTTTTGGTGGCAGGAAGCTCGTTAGCCCATTTAAAAAAAAAAATTTTTTCACAAATTAGCCGCAGCGTTGTATAAGCCGCTGGGGTCAACGCATGTTAAACAAGTAGCAGCTTATAGTCCAGAAATTACGGTAATCTGCTCATGTTCATTTATTTTAAAACGTTCCAAAGACATCAAATTGTTGTGACCAACATGTATAGAGCTGAGTTAAAGTGAAGTCTTGCCTGGTTTCGAGGGCGTGTTCGAGGGTTTGGTGCGTAGCCAATAAAGCCGACAGTTTTCATTGTACGAAGGATCTCTGGGTCCACAGCAGGAGCATGCCTTGAACAAATAACGCCGTCACTTGGGTTTAAAATGAGTTTTAGACAGCCAACAGCTAAAAGGCTTGAATCAAAGAAAATTAAAAAATAATAATAAACTATGAGCTCCTGATTGTTTACATGAAGAAAAAAATATATATATACTGTATATGTATATATATAAATAAGCAATTACTACGCTCTTTTTTTAATTCAAGTACAGTTTTCTGTTTGGTTCCTTCACATGAATTCACAGAACCAATCAAATGATGAGTTTCGGATGTTCCACTATTTCCAAAAGACCAATAAAAAAGCAACAATGCTTCTTTTTTCTGTCTGTTCTTTCCCACTTCCCTTGAGTTTCTGTGGCATTAAGTCCCAAAGCTCTCCTTCCTGTTGGTTGCTGTGACAACTTCATACCAAACGAGTGATAAATGCTCTTCCTGGACTACAGGTGGGCTTTCAATACCATCGGCCCGGGAAAACTGATAGAGAAGCTGACAGACCTCGGTGTCCTGACTCCCACCTGCAACTGGATCCTGGACTTCATGACAGATAGAGCACAGGTGGTGAGGATGGGAGGGCAGGTGTCTGCTGAACTCACAGTCAGCACGGGAGCACCGCAAGGCTATTGTCTCAGCCCTAAATGCTTTACCCTGTACACTTATGGCTGTCTCCACCCAGCACAACACCATTGTTTTTAAATATGCTGACGACACCACTATACTGGGGCTCATCCAGGAGGGGAACAAGTCAGGATGCAGGACTTGGGTAGACAACATTACAGGTATAAGCTATGGAGAGAAGAACGACCTCATCCTCAACACAGACAAGACCAAATCAATCATATTGGACTTCAAGAAGAACCTCCCCCATTGCAACCTCTCATCATTAAAGGGGCTGAGGTAGGGAGGGCTGACAGTCATGGATTCTTGGGACAGCAGGTTACATCAGACCTGAGCTGGTCTCTCAGCACAGCCACATTGAAAAAAGACCAGCTAAGGTTTCACTTCATTAGGCTGCTCAGGAAAGCTGGTCTGAACCAGCGCCCTCTCACCCAGGCCTATAGAGGACTGATCGAGAGCATCACCGTCTGGTATGGGAGCACCACAAAAAAACTCAGGACAGTACTGTATTACACTCTATTTCATTTTATGATTATGTTTATTAAATGTTGGTGTTTTGGTGTTGGTGAAACTTTTTATACAAGCCCAAAACCAGAAAAGTTGGCACGTTGTGGAAATCGCAAATAAAAACAGAATACAATGACTTGCAAATCTTTTTCAACCTATATTCAATTGAACACACTGCAAAGACCACATACTTAACGTTCGAACTGGTAAACTTTGTTATTTTTTGCAATTATTAGCTCATTTGGAATTTGATGCCTGCAACATGTTTCAAAAAAGCTGGCACAAGTGACAAAGAAGACAGAGAAATTTGAGGAATGCTCATCAAACACTTATTTGGAATATCCCACAGGTGAACATGCAAATTGGGAACAGGTGGGTGCCATGATTGGGTATAAAAGCAGCTTCCTTGACATGCTCAGTCATCCACATAGAAGGATGGGGCGAGGGTCACCACTCTGTGAACAAATGCGTGGGCAAATTGTCGAACAGTTCAAGAACAACTTTTCTCAACGAGCTATTGCAAGGAATTTAGGAATTTCACCATCTACGGTCCGTAATATCATCAAAAGGTTCAGAGAATCTGGAGAAATCACTACACGTAAGGGGCAAGGCCGAAAACCAACATTGAATGCCCGTGACCTTCGATCCCTCAGGCGGTACTGCATCAAAAACCGACATCAGTGTGTAAAAGATATCACCACATGGGCTCAGGAATACTTCAGAAAACCACTGTCAGTAACTACAGTTCGTCGCTACATCTGTAAGTGCAAGTTAAAGCTCTACTATGCAAAGCAAAAGCCATTCATCAACAAGATCCAGAAACGCCGCCGGCTTTGCTGGGCCCGAGCTCATCTGAGATGGACTGATGCAAAGTGGAAAAGTGTTCTGTGGTCTGATGAGTCCACATTTCAAATTGTCTTTGGAAACTGTGGACGTCGTGTCTTACGGACCAAAGAGGAAAAGAACCATCAGGACTGTTATAGGCGCAAAGTTCAAAAGCCAGCATCTGTGATGGTATGGGGGTGCATTAGTGCCCAAGGCATGGGTAACTTACACATCTGTGAAGGCACCATTAATGCTGAAAGGTACATACAGGTTTTGGAGCAACATATGCTGCCATCCAAGCGACGTCTTTTTCATGGACGCCCCAGCTTATTTCAGCAAGACAATGCCAAGCCACATTCTGCACGTGTTACAACAGCGTGGCTTCGTAGCAAAAGAGTGCGGGTCCTCCCCTGGCCTGCCTGCAGTCCAGACCTGTCCCCCATTGAAAATGTGTGGCGCATTATGAAACGTAAAATACGACAACGGAGACCCCGGACTGTTGAACAACTTAAGCTGTACATCAAGCAAGAATGGGGAAGAATTCCACCTGAAAAGCTTCAAAAATTGGTCTCCTCAGTTCCCAAACGTTTACTGAGTGTTGTTAAAAGGAAAGGCGATGTAACACAGTGGTAAATATGTCCCTGTGCCAACTTTTTTGCAATGTGTTGCTGCCATTGAATTCTAAGTTAATGGTTATTTGCAAAACAAAATAAAGTTTCTCCGTTCGAACATTAAATATATTGTCTTTGCATTCTATTCAGTTGAATATGGGTTGAAAAAGATTTGCAAGTCATTGTATTCTGTTTTTATTTGCGATTTGCACAACGTGCCAACTTTTCTGGTTTTGGGCTTGTACTTTTTTTTACTACTATGAAAAACTACTATGGAAAAAAAAAACTCAGGACAGTACTAAACTTTTATTATTTCATTTTATGCTTGTTTATTAATTGTTTAGTGTTTAAATGGTTACTGTTGCACCGAGAGACTGAGAGAGAAATGCAATTTCAATCCTGTGTATGTCCTGTACATATTGCAGTTCTGACAATAAAGTTGACTTTGACTTTGACCACACGAGCAGAAAGGACGGCACTGCAAAGATTCATAGAGACTGCGGAGAGGATCACAGGGACAAAATTTCCTTCATGGACTCAACGTTTGTACAGAGCTGCTGTCAAAGAAGAGCAGCAGGACTCACTCCATCCAGCTCACTCTCTTATCAGACACAAAAAATATTCATCTAACCTGAGACACAGTAGAGCAGAGCATCATCACCCACAGCACAAGGTTTTTTAACAGTTTTTACCCTGCCACAGTCAGACTGGTGACGAAACAAAACCACTGATCAGGTGCAATAATAACCCACACTACCTAACTTCACTGGTCATGTGACATGGTTTACTTTCTGTACAGTGTGGATACAAACCACTTTGTTCTCACTTTTATTTTATTTAGGGTTTCAGTGTTTTGAATAGGACAGAGCTCTACACAAGAATTACAATGTGCCTGGATTGTTGGTCTGTGCACACATGGCAAAGAAAGAACTTTGAACTTTAAATGTATATTTGTATATACATTTCCTAAAATGTCAAACCAATCGCATATTTTTTAGAACATTATTTTCTTAAAGAGCACCTCCAGCAGCCGAACTTCTTATGGGGAGCTCAGTCAAGACAAACCATGGTTCCTGTCATCAACCTGTCCTACCTGGGGCTTGGTGTCACCAGAGCGGTCGGCCAGTCGGACAGCAGCGGCTCGGCGCTCGTCAGCGGCATGGGGACAAGAGAAAGCGGCAGAAAGTCGTGGTTCCAGTCCAGCTGAGGCAGCGTGTCTACGAGGCAGGGCAGAGCGAACTCCGTCTCTCGAGAGTAGTCATTGAAAGAGACCTCGGGAGCGTCTGCCCACAGGTGCACACAGCCCCCCGAATCCCCAAAGGCCAAGGCTTGCTTGCTGGCCGACACGTCGAAACTCATGAGCAGCTGGCCTACGGTGTTGATGTGGAAAATATCCGCCACGTTGGCCAGACCAGTGGGCTCACAGAACTGACACTGACCTGGAGAATAAAAACAATGGACAGATTCAAGACAAATTCTCTTTAAGCATACACAACTATGATAACAATGACTCCTAAACAACAGTACAATGATGTACATACACTCAACAACCACTTTATTATGTCCACCTGTTCAATTGCTTGGCAATACAATCAGCCAATCACATCAGTGCCTTTAGGTATGTAGACGTGTTGAAGACGACTTGCTGAAGTTCAAACCGAGCAACAGAAAGAGGAAGAAAGAGGATTTAAGTGACTTTGATTGTGGTGTGGTTTTTGGAGCCAAATGAACTGGTCTGCAGATCTACTGAGGTTTTTAGTGTTTCCAGAGAATGGTCTGAAAAAGAAAATATCCAGAGAGCTGCTTGTGTGGCCTCAAATCCCTTGTTGATGTCAGAGGAGTAGGCGGACTGGTTTGAGACAGACGGGCAACAGTAGCTCAAACCACCGCTGGTTACAAACCAATGTCTGCAGAAACCATCTCTGAACACACAACACGTCCAGCCGGAAGCAGACGGACTACAGCAGCAGAAGACCACAACAAGTATCTCTCCTCTCAGCTCAGAACAGGAAACAACAGTTTCCACAAACTTATCAACACTGGACAAGAAGAGTTTGGAAAAACACAGACTGCTCTGATGAGTCTCCATTCACTGAACTCCAGTGGCCTCCGCATATCTCAATTTAATTCATCACCTGGGAAAGCTGGATCAGGAGATTTGCAATATAATAGTGCTGCTGGCAAAACTGAAGCAACTGTGTGATGACAACATGTTGATGTAGACCAAAATCTCTAAGAAATATTTCCAACACGCTGAATCTATGCCACAAAGAACCAGCTCTGAAAGCAAAAATAGGTCCAGCAGCATCTAGAATGTGTACTCAATAAAGTGGCTGGTGAGTATATTTGTTGTTCCACGATCGTACGATCATCGTTTCAGAAGACACACATGAGCCACCATCCCCTACTAAAGCCTGAACCTACAAACTGACCCACAATATTGATAACGGCCCAAGTTTCCTGATGAAATACCTGTCTGCGAGATGATCACAAGGCGTGATGTGTAGGTAGGAATAAAGCGCAGGAAGTAGGGATCCACGTGCACTTGAAGTGGGGTTACAGCTCGCATCATGCGGAGGTCGTACACCATCAGGAAACGATCACACGCCATCGCGTTCAGTCCACGGCTTGAAAACCCGCACGCAGCAAGAAGGTTCCCGTGAACGTCGAAGTCCGAGAGGCTGCCAGAGAACGCATCGAACTGATGCTCCATCTTGAAAGTGCGCAGGTCGCGAAGGGTTATCTGTCATGACAAAAGGGGACCATGAGAAATGAACAAAACTGAAACAGTTCTTCACAAATGGCATAACTGCGTCTTCCTCACCTTGCCAGAAGTGTGCCCACAGAAGAAGAAACGATTGGTTTGGCGCATTATTGCCACTCCAGGTACCTCAACTGTGAACTGTCAAATAAATGATCATAAACAGACAGACATTTACTTTAAAATACTTTTTCTGTCTTGAGTATTAAAGCAAACCACCCACCTACAACTCTGAGGCTCACCTTTTGAGTTTCTTGAACCGTATTCAAGTCCACTTCCACCACATAGTTTTGTAATCCACCCATGAGCAACATGTTGTTGTCAGCCATGAAAAGACTGTGCATATCAGCTCCTTCCTCCATCCTGGAAAGCAGACGTGTCAAAACTGCAGGTTCTCTGATTTATATTACATTTGCTCCAGTTTATGTTTGGCATCACTTACGGATAATCAAACATAACGAGCCCCCCGCGAGTGTAGCACTTGAGGTTGCCTTTGGAAAGAAACAGCACCCCTGTTTCTAGACTTTGAATGTGTCGGATATCATCTGTTGAATGCACTTGGAAAGAAGAATAGCGACCCATTGTAGGTCCGAAGTATGAGGTTGCATGACCCTGGGGGTGGGGGGGATAAACAAGAAGTCAGAACGACACAGCTACAACCATCATTCTATATACAGTAGTCCAGGGTTCCCAACTGTTGTCCTTGAGGAACACCATCCTGCAAGAAAGTTAATTCTCAATAGTCCAGGTATCAAATCCGCTCATTCTCAATCAGTTCATCTGGACAGTTTCTTTTTAGTAGAAACGTTTCACCCTCACTCCAGAGGGCTTCGTCAGTCAGAGTAGTCCCAAGCACACTGAAGTTACCCCACCAAGTAAACAACTTAAGTGGACCAACCAGTTTGCTGTAGCCAAGATGGTTTCTGGGGGCTGTCCTGTCCCTCGTCGACTCCTCCCAGGCAGGCAGACATGTCCACTTTCTTGTCTTGAACCACTTTGGACATGTCTGCCTGCCTGGGAGGAGTCGACGAGGGACAGGACAGCCCCCAGAAACCATCTTGGCTACAGCAAACTGGTTGGTCCACTTAAGTTGTTTACTTGGTGGGGTAACTTCAGTGTGCTTGGGACTACTCTGACTGACGAAGCCCTCTGGAGTGAGGGTGAAACGTTTCTACTAAAAAGAAACTGTCCAGATGAACTGATTGAGAATGAGCGGACCATCCTGCAAGTTTTACTTGTTGCACCCTGCAGATTTGAATGAATGGGTGATGAACAGGCTTCTGCAGAACTTGAGGAAGTAATTAAACCACTGAATCAGATGTGTTGGAACAGGAAAAAATCGTAAAACATGCAGGATGGTGTTCCTCAAGGACCAGTGTTGAGGCTCTTACTCTGTGGTTCCCCATCCAGAGCATCTCCTCCTGGAGGTCAAACTGGACTGCAGTGACTGGGATGCCAACTTCTGACACCACGCTGTGGAGCTCTGAAAACATGCCCTCCATCAGGTGCACGGGCTCGGGCACCGGCCTCGCCAGCCCCTCCGGGTCCAGCTCCACAGCCTGCAGCAAGTTCGGGTTCAGGTGCGGGTCCAAGGACGGCTCCAGTCCTGCATCCATAGTCCCGTGAAGACTGGCCGAGTACTCACCCATCCCAGCGTCGAGACCGTCAAAGTTCATTATGGGAGCAGCTACCGCTACCTTCAAACACTTTAATTACGAACAGTCAAGCTACTATCGGCTAAAGTTAGCATCGTAAAAAGCACCCAAACACTTCCAGTATTTACACCAAATACAATCATAATACTGAAAAGCGCTTGACGTTTCAATAAAACATAACCAAA
>JBBPBX010070820.1:4080-18487 GCA_038048925.1 Garcialebias charrua | reverse complement strand
CATCATCAAAATTAAAAAGACACAAGGTTCAACTTTTTACGCTTTAATAGAAAAATACAGAATGATATTTATAAATAAGTAAATGAATGATTGGCTCAAGTCAGACACCTGACAGGTCTGGGCTGCAAGAGTTGGACTGGTTCCAGTTCCGTGTTCTCTGTTGAGGTTTCCACGTCAAAATCAAAAACTATTGAAAAATTCAAACTTCATTTTCTCAGCTTCAAAGTTGGACAGTTGCCAGATGTCTTGACTAAATCAGCTCAGTTCATGAAGCAAAGATTTGATTTGTCACCGATTGTCTGTGTTTAAAATATGACGTCTGCATATCTTTAATCATATCCAGGGCTGTGTCCGGCCCACGGGCCTTCACTTTGACTCGTAGGATTTAGAAGAGGAACAGAATTAAAATCACATGTAATCCCTTGTATATAAACAACTGTAAGATATGCAACATGTACAATGTGCTGGGGTCAGCAGTTCAAAGTGTTCTCTCACCCCCTCATCACTGCAGGCGGGAGCAGGAAAAGACAACAAAGTGTGCAGTGTGTGTAATGTGGGCCTTCACAACATCGCTTATCTTTTTTTTTATTGTCACCAAAGTTTGGAGCACTCCAGCTCCTAAATAATACAGCTTATTGCACTGAAAATGATCAAATCATCTATAACACTTTGAGATTTTTATTAATGAAAAGTGCTGTATAAATTGAATTCATTATTATTATCATTATTATTATTATTATTATTAACACAACGTCTGTTCCAGTGGAGTTTAGTTTCATTTGCTCCCCACTGAAGCGACTCCTTCCACAAACCTGTCCACTGGTTAGAGATATTTTGCTGACAGTACAGACAAACAAACACAAACTGAGATGGCTGAAAGCTTCGTTGCTCAACCTTCACCTTCAGCTGCCGGAGATAATTGTTATTTTTTTAATTGTTTGTTTAAAAAATCTGAGAGAGGAGAGGGCAGCACAATCAATTTAAGTGTTTCCATAGAAAACAAATTAAGTACAGGTCGTCCTCGACTTACGACGGCCTCGAGTTACGACGTTTCGCTGTTACGACACACCTCCCATTAAAAAAAATATATATACAGTATATATTTTTGAAATTTTATTTTGAAGCCGATTTACGCAGTTTCCGGTTTAGCTGCGGTAGCTGCGGAGGCTACAGCTTGCCCTGTACTCTCTAAAAAAGCTACGGGAAGTCTGTTCCTCTGGACACTCAAAAAAACAAAACTTGTTGGAGCAAGCTGGACAGACAGCAGCTGTGGAAAAGTAGCTGTTTTATGGACGGCGGTTTTACAACGTAAACGCAATGGAGAATCCGGAGGAGGGACGGAGGAAAGGGTTCACCAGCATCCCAGTAGGAAATTAACTCTTTTTTCCCTTCATTATGGCTCTCAAATGTATGTGTGTTTTGATAATTATGTAGGGTACTGTGTTAGGATAAGCTAAGTGGTTGGTAAAATACAGTCTGTACGTATAAGGTGCAGTTTGGACGTATGTTTCGACTTACGACAAAATTCGAGTTACAACAGAGCGTAGGAACAGAACTCCGTTGTAAGTCGAGGACTACCTGTAGTGATAAACTTCACAGACAGGGTGATGTAAGATGATGTGTAGTGCTCTCCTCAGTGTTCTCCCTCATGTAATCAGCTCCAGCCTCCACCACCTGTTGTCCTCCCCCAGGTGTTTGTCATTGTCTGTCATTAGCATCCCTATATACATCTGCACCTCTGTGCTCTTCATTGTTCTGCCTCGCTCTGTGTTTCCCCTGAGTTCTTGTAAGTTTGCTGCACATCAGCGTTTGCTTCTTCTGTCAGTGGATGCAAGATGTTCAAAGAACCTTATAATGAATGCAACTTGTTGTTTTTATGCTCTCGTTTTGGGATGAGCTAATATAGAAAGTCCACCGTGTGTCGACCGCCCAACACTGTGCTGCGTGGTGATTTACAGGTCCAGATGTGCGGTTCTGGTATTAACTGACCTCTCCTGACTCCTGATGGACGCCCCTCTGCATTCTGCTCAGACTGTTTGCCTCCTGCTCCTCCATCCATCCGTTTAGGTTCAGCTCCCCTGAACTATACTGGGAATAAACCAGTTTATTGCCAGGTCAACAGTTTGTGACCAAAATGGTTGAAGCCTGTCTTGTAACTTGATTTTTTATTATTATTTTTTTTTTTATGGAGGTAGGACCAGAAGTTTCACAAACATTAATCGTGTTTTTAATAAATCACCTCTGGACTCCCCAACGTCTGTTTGATGTTCAGTGACTATAACATTTTAACTAACAGCCAATATGGTTTTAGATCTAAAAACTCTACTTCTATGGCTCTTATGGAATTGACAGAACAAATTTTCACTGCTGTTGATCAAAAGCAACACTGTGTGGGTTTGTTTGTTGATCTAAAGAAAGCTTTTGATACAGTTGATCACACTATTCTCCTCGAGAAGTTAAATAAATATGGTATTAGAGGACAGACCTTGAAATGGGTATCTAGCTATTTGGAGGACAGAAGTCAATTTGTACAGATAGACAATACCAGATCAAAACTCAACAGAATCACATGTGGAGTCCCTCAGGGTTCTATACTGGGACCTAAACTTTTTATTTTGTATATAAATGATTTGGTAAAAGTGTCTGGTATTCTAAGGTGTGTTCTTTTTGCTGATGATACCACCTTCTTTTGTTTTGGTTATGATTTGAAACAAATGTTTGAGTTGTTAAAAGAGGAGATCTCAATATTACAAACTTGGTTTAGTTTAAATAAGTTATCATTAAATTTAGAAAAGACTAACTATATGTTATTTAGCAAAAATAAAATAGATAAATTTTCTATCAAAATTGATGGTGTTGAACTAAGTAGAGTGGATGAGGTGAAGTTTTTGGGTGTAATTGTTGACGAGAGATTGTCATGGAAACAGCATGTAAATTTTGTTAAAACTAAGTTATCTAAATCTATTGGCGTATTGTATAAACTAAAGGACTTGTTAAATGATAGGGCTCTCTATTTGCTATATAACTCAATTTTTGTTCCACATTTAATTTATTGTGTGGAGGTTTGGGGTAAAGCCTGTACAACTATAACAAATTCTATTTTTATTTTGCAGAAAAGAGCGGTGAGAATTATTGCTAGAAAGCCTTATCGTCATCCATCAAATGTATTATTTAAACAACTCAAATTATTGAAATTTCATGAATTGGTAGATTATAATATTTTGTTAGTAATGCATAAGGCTCATAAGAATGTGCTACCTACAAATGTTCAAATGTTTTTCATAAAGAGAGAAAGCCGTTACAGTTTAAAAGGAACTGAAATGTTTGTTAAACCTAGATATAGGACTAGTTTGAAGGGACGTTTTATTTCGAATAAGGGAGTGGAATTGTGGAATGTTTTGGAAAAAGATGTTAAAGATGTAAACTCTGTGATGAAATTCAAAAAAATTGTCAAGTCTAAACTACTAGCAAAATACTAAAGCTTCAAGTAATGCATCCTAATCTATTTGTTGATTATTGAGTGTGAAATGTTACTAAATTGATCTGTTGTTTTTGGTAGTTAATTGTTTGAATGGATTGTTTGTAAATTGTTTGTTTTGTTTTTTGTGGTAAAAAAGGGGCAGACAAAATAAGAAAATTTTCTTCTTTCTGCCACCTTTCATTTTATGTATTTTGATTTTTTTTCTCATATTTATGAAATGGTTTTTTTTCCCATTATCTTTTATGTTGTTTTTCTTAAATATGTAAAATGAATAAAACTTTAATAAATAAATAAATACATTAAAAAAAGAGACCCCGAATATGGAAACTCTCGCTGTGATGCACATTTATGAGATGGTTAAAATAATTCATAATACATTTCTGAAGTATCCAGTTAAATTCAAGCAGCAGTGCAACTTATGTCTCTTTTTGCTAAACCCTCCACTGCAACAATTAGTAACTTGATTAAGAGCAGGGGGCCGATACAATAAGATTTTTTCTTCATTCTGCCACTCTTCATTTTATTTCTAAATATTGTATACTAACATTTGTGAATGTTTTTGTTATATTTTAAAATGAATAAAATTAATTTTAAAAAGTTTCTTTTAATAATAATAATAATAATAATAATAATTCTGTATTCATTTCATATCCTAAAAACAAATTAATTATATATTTACAACAATTATATTTACAACAATTATATTTACAACAACAAAAAGAAAAGAAAACCAATACAATGAAATGAAAGGTAGCAGAGAGAAGAAAATAATTCTTATAATATCTGCCCCTTTTTTCTCATAAATAAAATTCAAACAATAACATTCTTCAGTTAATACAATAAAACAAAAAATGAAATCCTTCTAGAACAACAATTCATATGAGAACACATTATACAGTTTCATATTTTTTTAGCAATCCAAACTTTATCAATTTCTTAAACATGTGCATTGACTTGGCACTTTTAATATCTTTTTCCAGATTATTCCACAATCTCACTCCTTGTATCGAGGTACATCGTTCTTTCAAACTGGTTCTAAATTTAGTTGTTATGAACATCTCCGTCCCCTTAAGATTATAGCAGCTTTCTCTCTTTGTAAAAATTCTCTGGATGTTCAAAGGTAATGCATTTTGGTGAGCCTTATACATAACTAATAAAATTTTATAATCAATCAAGTCGTGAAATTTCAATAATTTCAGTTGACAAAATAATACATTAGATGGATGATGGCTATGTTTTCGAGTGATAACTCTTATTGCTCTTTTCTGCAAAACAAAAACAGGATTTGTAGTTGTCTTACATGCCTTCCCCCATACCTCAATACAATAGACCAAGTGTGGGACAATTAATGTATCGTACAACATATACAAAGCTTTATCATTAAACAAGTCCCTGACTTTACAGCAAACCCTCGAGTTACGTCAGGGATTGGGACCTACGGGTGTGACTTAGGTCGATGTTGTCGTACCTCGCGGACCAAAAACACCTGCCTGTCGTAGGTCCGCGTTTCTGACATAGGTCGCGGCTATACCGCTAACGGAGCGCCGCACACATATTTAATGGCATGAGACTGAACAAGCAGACATACTAGGCCATAAACATGCACAGAACTGTACAGTAAATGAATACTGTACAATAAATAAAAAATATAATGTCTTACTTTGAGCTGGTCAAAGCCTGCCTTCGTCTTTTAGCATCAGCTCGCACCCGTCCGAGCTCCCCCAGCTTCCTTACGCTCCACACGCACACACGTGGTCAAAACTGTTTAAAAGAAGGACTGTTAGCTTCTTAACTTCATACATTTGGAGCCAGAAAAAAAAAAACTTACTGAAAGCCGTTTCTCCGCGATGTTCCTCCATCCAAAACAAGCTGCTCGGCGTTAGCTACGGTTAGGCCCCGCCATTAGCAGCAATGGTTAGCATGTCAGTTCATTCAAAAAGGCTGTCGGCTTTGTATCTCCGCGTTAGCTCGGTGTCCCCCGACTGCCAGGCGGACATTTGCGGCGAGCTCCCGGCCGCAGATGGCCCCTCCGCGGCATGTCGGCTCGGTGTCTTCGCCTGTGTTAGCTGCTCTGTTAGCTGCTGTCGTTAGCATGTCGGGCGGCGTTGTGGGAGCGATCGCGGGGCGATCCGCGGCTGCTCCTCCGGGCCTGAGACGTCCACAGAGTTGACCGAGTGTTTCCAGCAAATTTATCCGTATGAGGCAACCCTGATCGGACACACGGTCCTCTAGAGCCAGCTGACAGGAGCCTCTATGGCGGAGCTCCATTGACCGCAGTAGACAATTGTAAAATGGCGACCGGAAACGACCGGAAGTTGCGTAAATACGATAAAATTGTAATAAAAACGTAATATTAATAATTATACTTTATTTATAAAGCCATTTAAAACAACCACAGCTGCAACAAAGTGCTGTACACATGAAATTAATAACATTTAAACACAAAAAAATAATATATTTTTTTAATCATATTTTTATTAAATATGATAAAATCGTAAGTCTGAGTTGCCGTAGGTCGCGGGTGTCGTACCTCGAGGGTTTCCTGTATACAGCAATGTAATGGATTTAGCTAATTTTGTTGTAAAGAGTTGCTTTATTGTCGTTCCACCGTGGTGCACAAAATTATGTACACATGGTCCCGGTGACATCCAACAATAAAATGTGAAAGAAAAACAATAATAACATCTAAGATATGAACTAAGAAAAAGATTAAATGTACAATAAAAGCAATAAAACAATACGTCGAACAGCAGCACGAACATGAGTGTGTGTGAGCAGATGAGCACGCATGAACACAGCAACATTACTTTTCACCCTTAATGGTTTTATAATAAAAAAACAAGTGAACAGAATATGAGACAAACAGCTTTATTGAGACGTTGCATGCAATTTTTGGAAACTTAACCACCAGCATCACCTTCTCCATATGCTTTTATTGTCCCTCACTCTCTGGCATTTTTCCATTCTTTTTATATTATTTAGCTTTAATCCAAAGCAACTTGCAACAAAGGAAATGAATTGACTGTGTAGCAGCAGGGCGGTGACGGACATTAGAACAGAGCATTAAATGTCCAACCTTCCAGCTAAAAGACTGTTAGTGATCCACACAGAGCAGGTGTTGTGATTAGATTGTCTGAAGGGGGTAATAACTTCAAGTTTAAAGAATACTTCTCATATAACAGAGACAAGGGTGAACCACTTAAATTGATCCATTGATCGCTCCTGGAATTAAAGAACTCTCTCTGGTGTAATGATCATATTTCTTCCTTACAGACGCTGCTGTCGGGTGAATCTCCAGGAAGTGCAGAACAGAACTGAACGTCTATTTCTTCCTCGCTCTACGTCAATATCTGTGTGTCCTAATACAACCGTGTCCCCTGTTTCTTCATGTTCCACATCAAAACACTGTTAGTCGTCAAATCCATCCCAAGTTGAGCATCACGCTCACCGTCACCGTCTTTGCCTCATTAAAGTCAGCCATTAGACGCAGCATTCTCTGGAATGTTGTCATTGTCACAGTGGACCACAGGTGTTCACGACAAGCCCGGGCCTGCAGAGGATTTAGGAGAATCCTGCTCTTCCACCGCCGCCGTACACCGTGTGTTCCTCGGCTGCTTGGAGTATCACCTCGAGGAGGGGGGTGACTTCCTGTTGCAAGGTGCCGTGCTGAGATGACTGCGTTGATTCCCCCTTCTTTAACGTACACGCATTCTTCTGTCGTTACAAATGAATGCTGGCTTGTTTGGTTTTTAAAACAGGCCTGGCAGTTCTCAAATGAACGCCGTCCCCAACGTTTGTGCATTCCTCTGATGGAGGACAGCGCCCACAAACCGCCTGGAAAAAAAGAAAGCAAAGACACAATGTTGATTCAAAGAACAAAGATGTTCTTAGTTACTGTACGTCGACGATGGCATCATGAGAACAGGCCTGTATGCAAAAAAGAAAAAGAAAAAAGGATGGACTCTGTCAAATAATGGATTAAATTAAACATTCGGTTAAACAATGGATTCATTAAACAAAAATATTAAGTGATCATTTGTAAGTAAGAATTAAATTCTGATTTCTGAACTAAAACTAAAACAGGAAGTGACAAAAAAGATTCAGAAAAGAGCAAATTCTGATTTAACTGTTTTTCTGGCAATAAAAGGGAAACAAACTAAAATCACAAGTTGCAGCTATTTGTGATTTCTGTGAGTTTTCAGTAAAGGGAAACAATTTGTTTTAGTAAGAAAGAGAGAACGCAAGAAAGAAACAAAAGATTTACATCTGTGACAGCTAATTACAGAAAATTATAAATTTGTAGCCTACTTTTAAATAATTGGATACTGTTTTTTGTTTGTTTTTATTTTTTTGCATGAAAAAACGGTTTGCATAATGCTGCTTTGTTCTCAAATGCTAGCTGCATTGATGTAATTTTAAATGTATTTCAAAACGTTTTTGTTCATTAAAGTTCATTAAAGTGAATATTAAAATTCACAAGTTATCACAAAATACTTAACTACAGTACCATACATAGAAGTTTTTTTGTAGCTTTGTGGATGCTTTAGAAAAATATCCCAACTGGATGCAAATTCACTAATTTATCTGTTTTCAACATTTTCATGTAAAAATTCAAGAATCTAAGATGAAAAAAAAAAGAACTTTTCCAATAGATTGTTTTATTTCTCAACTTCTGGGAGAACTACATTTGAGAGTTCATATTTATAAATATTTTTTCCTTCTTGTAATTATAATAAAATCATAGAATATTAATGCTGTAATTATTTTAAAAAAGACATTACAAAATGCACAAGGCTCAGGTGTTTGTTGTTGTAAGGGTTAAATGTGCTGGAAGAGAAAATACACAAGCGGCAGGTTTTTCCACTGCATGCAGGAGAATTATATCCAGCAAAAACCTTTCTGACCTACAGAACTTATTTTTAAATTTCTTTAACAAACTTCAGAAAAGAAAAATACAGTGGTTTCAATTTCTTTCTATATTCAGAGTTATTTCTAATGACATTTAGTGTTTTCCATGTTACTGTTAACATTCTAAAGCTTTTAATTAAAATAAAAGTACAAAATTTCTTGACATGCCAACAATAAAAGACTAATTAAAAAAAATTATAAAGAATAACTCAAATAAAATTTGAAATCCGTGTGGTAGATTTTCTGAGCTAATGGTGCACTCATCTCAAACAAATTCAACTGTCATGTTCATATGTGGGGAAAAAATAAAATAAAACTTAAAAATAAAAATAATAAAATGAGAAATTTGTATAGCATGTCACAGGTGTGACAGATAGGTCTGTAAGAATTGTGACCCAGACCAAACAGAGCAGGGGGTTGCATAACGTAACATAAAGGAAAGTAACCTAGCATAATGTAAAGTAAAGTAACGTAATGTAAAGTAATGTAAATTAAAGTAACGTAACATAATGTTATGTAAAGCAACATAACGTAATCTAAAGTAACCTAACAATGTAATTTAATATAACGTAACTTAAATTAAAGTAACATAACAATGTAAAGTAATGTAAAGTATTGTAAAATAACATAACGTAACGTAAAGGGAAAAAATGTAATAACATGTAATATAATGTAAAATATTGTAAGGTAACGTAATGTAAAATTAAGTAAAGTAACACAATGTAATGTAAAATAACGTCATGTAAAGTAAAGTAACATAACATAATGTAAAATAATGTACAGTAATGTAACGTAACGTACCATAATGTAAAGTAACGTAAAGTAGCATAATGTAACATAAAGGAAAGTATGCTGGTGAAGATTCTCAGTCATCCAAGACATAATCAAATTAAAAAACATTCAATACAAAAACAACTGGACTTTATTTGTAACAGAAGATGTTTCACTCTTCATCCGAGGAGCTTTCTCAATTCAAAGAACTTCACACCCTGATCTATGAATTGAGAAAACTCCTCGGATGAAGAGCAAAACGTCTTCTGTTACAAATAAAGTCCAGTTGTTTTTGTATTGAATGTTTTTTGATTATAAAGGAAAGAAACATAACATAATGTAGAATAATGTAAAGTAATGTAAAATTAAGTAACGTAACATAATGTAATGTAAAGTAACATCATGTAATGTAAAGTAAAGTAACGTAACATAATGTAAAGTAATGTAAAGTAACAATGTAACATAAAGTAAAGTAACGTGGCATAATGTAAAGTAATGTAATTTAAAGTAACATAACATAACGTAAAGGAAAGTAACGTAACTTAATGTAAAGTAATGTAATTTAAAGTAACATAACATAACGTAAAGGAAAGTAACATATTGTAAGGAAGGATAGCAATTGTCCTTGAACTGAGTGCATTTTGGTGGGTCTGGTTTTCAACAAGGGAATTGATTAAGACATTTTTAGAACAATTTTTATAGCTTTATGCTAGGGCTGGACGATATGGCCAAAATTTTTATCACGATATAGTTTCTAATTTCGGTCGATAACGATATAATTCGATATCGATATAAACAATATAAAAGCCTAAAAAAACCTATAAACTATACAAATAAATTATTGTTCACCTTGTATTTGTATTTAGCCTCCAAAAAGATGGAAATCACCATCAAATAAACATAAACTTCTCAACCCAATAATTCTCAGTCGGGTCATCTGGACAGTTTATTTTTTATAGAAACGTTTCATCCTCCATCCAGTTTCCATAAAAAAGAAACTGTCCAGATGACCTGACTGAGAATTATTGGATTTGGTACCTGGATTATTGAGCATGAACTTTCTTGCCATAAAATTCTCAACTGTGTCAATACTGTATTATTAGTTTTAACTTTAAACAAGAACTTTAAAATGTACAGTATTGAAATGCATAGTTAATTAAATAAAACTTTTGGGTGTTGTTATTTATAAGAAGCTGACATCTCATGGAAATTACTTAAGAATAAAAATAAAAAAATCAATTGCATTACTGTATAAAGTAAAATAGTTTTTGAATGACAAAGTTTTGAATATATTGTATAAGGTAATGATTGTTCCATATTTAATCTGTTGTATTGAAGTTTGGGGAAAAGCATGTAAAACTATTACAAACCCTGTTTTTATTTTATTAAAAAAAGAGCTATAAGAATTATTAGTAGGAAGTGCTATGGTCACCCAACAAATATTTCATCAGTTTAAATTATTAAAATTTTATGATTTGGTTGAACATAGTATTTTACAAGTCATGTATAAAACTAAAAAAAAATTACCCCCCAAATATTCAATTAAAAATTGTTTAAAGTTATTAAACCCTGAAGGGAATGTAAATGTTTGTAAAACCTCCATTTAGGACTAGTTTGAAGGAGCTGAGTTGTAAATCAGGAAACAGGATTGTGTTGACTTGATATCACCATAAACATTTCTAAAACTATTTATATGTTTTAAAATATGATTAAATCAAAGCTGTTGGGAAGGTGTGTGCAGGTGAAGTGAAGGTTGTTGTTTGTTTGTAGTTATTTTGTATTTTTTAAACAAGGGGCAGATATTATACACTATTTTCGTCTTTCTGCACATTTTCATTCAGTGTTTTTTTTAACTTCTGATGAATTTGTTTTATTTTGAAGAAGAAAAAAAAACATGCAACGTTGCTGGGGCTGTTTGTTTACGTCGTAGTTTCAGGGAAACGTTGGCTCAAACTTTATTGTTCTTCATCTTCTGACTCTCATCATATTATATCAAGTGGAAACTCTTCAGATTAAACAAGTTAGATGTTCCCACCGCTAGTTAGAACGACTCTACGTCACGTTTTGCAAAATAAAGAAACCGAGTAGGAGGACCTCGCTGCAGATGAGACCTGCAGTAAACCGAACTACGTCCACACCGACGAATTAGTCTTTCCTCTCATCAGTGATGTCGTCTCTTTCTCTTCGCTTGTGAAACTTTGTTCAGTCACATTCTGACGGTCATGAGCACTCGTTTGACTCGTTTTGAAGCGAAAACTTAACGCGCTTTGGAGACTAGCTTAGCTTTTAGCCTGCTACCGCTAACGCCTGCTGCTGGACCAGTGTTGCCAGGTGAGAAATGTAGGATTATCGTACTAGAGCCCTAAAATTATCGTATTTTGAGGGAAATTATCGTACACCCGTCAAAACCAAAATAACAAGTATGCACTATAGTCACTCTGTTGTTGAATTGCGTCTAACAGGCACTCACAGCGTTGTGGCATCAGTACGGGTGGGAACCATAGACAATAATACGTATTAATGTCTGGTGGCAACTAATGAGCCCGCCCCCCCGCATTTCTTGTTTTGTTTCATGGCGGTTTTAATTTAATAACTCAACTAAATTCTGTCTATTAAGTTTGTATTTTCAAGGAAATAATAACTTGATATTTAGCTTTACTGATATCACTACTTCTTCTCTAACTCATGGGGCGGGCGCAGCGGGCTATTCAGCCAATCATGGTCGTTGTTCTGCACATACGTCACTCTTAGGTCACATTTAGAAAAGCACGATTGGCTGGAATTTCAAGATGCATTCAGGGTTCACAAAAAAACTCAGACAGACCGTTGCGGCAGGCTGATGGAAACCGATCACAACTACACATTCAAGGAATGGCCAAATTATCGTATTTTTGGCCTTTTTCGGGATTATAATATAATAATAATAATAAACTTTATTTGTATAGCACCTTCCACAATGCCTTGCATTGACCAAGGTGCTTAACAGGATAAAAAGAAGAATAAACGGGAACAATAAATCAATGAAAATAGAATAAGAAACCACAGCGATAAAAGAAGGCAATGGAAATAAAAAATGCTACATACTAAAATAACACAAGTAATAAAAGTTACACACAGAAAGCTTTTTTGAACAAGTGGAAATAAAAATGCAATTGAAATAAAGATGCTACATACTAAAATACAAAATAATAAAAGTTACACACTGAAAGCTTTTTTGAACAAGTAGGTCTTCAGTTTGGTTTTGAACAGAGTCGGATCGGAGGTGGCAATTATTGGTCGTATTGGAGGTGGGATTATTGATCGTACATCGTACAGAGGGTAAAATTATCGTACAAATACGATAATTATCGTACACCTGGCAACACTGTGCTGGACTGAGCGCTGCGTAACAACGACGTCACCACGCACATTTTGTGTCACAGCTTTTTCTGTCCGGGGGCGTTGTTGAAGCAGCCGCTCCAACCCGAACAGAAACAGAAAAACGTCAGTGAAACGTTGTAAAATCCTATCGAAATATCGAAAATATGCTTAAACTTCATATCATCGTTATTGAATAAATGTATATTGCGATATTTATCGTTATTGAATTATCGTCCAGCACTACTTTATGCTTTCAAATCTTAGACTGTACAGCACCAACAAAGGTGCTGTACAATAGAAACAAACAAGCAAAGCAGACAGGAAAACAAAAAATAATAATGCAATAAGGGAAAATTAGAAAGTGTTCCTAAAAATAACTAAAGAAATAAGGGAATATTAGAAAGTGTTCCTAGAAATAACTAAAAATAATAAAGAATAAATCACTTATAACACTGATGATGGCCCATAAAGGAAACAGCTCATACATTGATTAGATCATCAGTTATACAAAAATAACTTCTTGGATTTTTTATATTCAACAGCGTAGCCATTCAAAGAATAATTTAAGAAGAATGAAAAATTGGCACGTTACATTGTAGGATAAATCAGGTAAACCTACGAACCACATTGCTTTTGTATATGTCATTTAATAAACAGGTATTTATTTTTAACAGATCCAAAAAGAAAAAAGATGGGGGATGCCCTGGAGTTTGGATCTACAGGTAGTCCCCGACTTACGAGCGCTCTTACTTACGAGGTCCCAGACTTACGAGCATGCATCTCATTTAAAAAAAATAAAATAATTTTTTTTTTTTTTTTTACTTTTTTTTTTTTTATAAATGAATACATGTACAGTACTGGACAGTCACCAAGCACTTAGCCAATCCTAACACAGTTTTTAAAAAATGAAGGAATAAGTTGAATTGTCTCCCTTTCACATAAAGGGAGCAAGCTCCCTATGGAGCCTGCAGGGAGGAGGGAGACAATTCAACTGACTCCTTCATGTTTAAAAACTGTGTTAGGATAGGCTAAGTGCTTGGTGACTGTGCAGTACTGTACATTTATCTATTTATAAATAAAAAACAATAAAAAAATAAAAATACTGTATATACTGTATATTTTAATAAATAGATAAATGTACAGTACTGTACAGTCACCAAGCACTTAGCCTATCCTAACACAGTTTTTAAACATGAAGGAGTCAGTTGAATTGTCTCCCTCCTCCCTGCAGGCTCCATAGGGAGCTTGCTCCCTTTATGTGAAAGGGAGACAATTCAACTTATTCCTTCATTTTTAAAAAACTGTGTTAGGATTGGCTAAGTGCTTGGTGACTGTCCAGTACTGTACATGTATTCATTTATATTAAAGGAGACCACAGATATGTTTTTAAAATTTTTATGGTATTTCTTTGGGGTTACCAGACACTGTTTATTCAATTTAATACACAAAATAATTCTTAGATAATCAATTATACCCTTTTTAATTCTGCCATTTTTAACTTTCGTTTTGAACGACCGGTTTATGATAATGAGATCTCGTGGCACGCCCTTCAAAGTTCTGCTTGCATTAACTCCGCCCTCCAAAGGCAGACGAGGAAGTCAACTCACGTTACTACCACACAGAGCCGAGCTGAGCTGAGCTGAACTGGACCACGACAGATCAGAGTGTACAAGTTGTCGTGTCATTTTTTATTCTTCCTCTGTAATGTCTCCTCTGACTCTCCCACCCTCTGCCTGTGCGCGCGAGCTGGATGCAGCAAAGCACACACACACACTCACAGCGGGGCTATCTTTTTATCTGTGTTTCTCCGAGGAGCGTGCTGGCCCGACACACAAACACACACACACACACTCACACAAACATGCACACATCTGTTCCCATCTGAAA
>JBBPBX010070819.1:0-18487 GCA_038048925.1 Garcialebias charrua | reverse complement strand
CAAAGTGTTACAAAAACTGCTTTTAAAAAAGGAAAAGGGTGCATGCAGGAGTGACAAACACACTTTTAGCATTTTGTTCACAGGCGAAAATCCACCTCTCAGCTTGTTCTCAGTTCCCTCTCCACTGCGCATTTTTTAGAGGGGGGGTTAGAGCTAACCATCGGCTCACCTCTTCTTCGATTGGTCTCCATAACAACATCACCATGGTAATCAGCGTGCATTGACTTTGAATCTATTTATGTGGATGGTTGTGAGCTGACGTGGACATTTCAAATGTGCGTTCCTTTGCTGACTTGCCCTGTCAGATTTTCATTCAACCTTTATTTATAAATGGTAGTCTCATTGAGCCACGAGGACTCACTCACAAGTGGGATCTCTTCCCGACAGAACAAACACATTACAAACAATAACAGAAAAGAATGACAGCATAAACTACAGTAAAAATGTAGTTAAAATAGTGTATAAGGGTGCCATAAAACAGGGTGAAATGCTAAAAACAAGAACATATCTGTTTTGATTTTTCTATTGACATTATCAAATGTTTGAAACCCCATGAACTTTAAGGGGTTTTAAACCACTTAAAATGTATAGGGTTTCAAACATTTGTCCACCTTGATTTATTTAAGGCTTAAAGAAATCAAAGTGGACAACTTCAGTTCCTGTTGCAAGGTGTTCCAGGTTGCAGGAGCTGAGTAGGAAAAGGCTTTCTTGCCAAGTTAAGTCTGCACTGAGGGAACGCTGCAGGTAATGATGTCCTGAGAGCGCATATTGTAACTGCACTGATGGCGTGACATGTGGGAGGAGATATAAGAAGCAGCAGAACAAGGAGAGATTTATAGATAAAAATGAACCAGTGTGAGAGCCTATGTGATGATTTGACCAATGAATACAGGGTGCAGTGATGCTAGTTTCAATCAGTTATGAATCTTAGTGCACCATGGTAGACAGCATCCAACATCTGCAAGCAGCTGGCTGGGGCATCCATGTAAATAATGTCACCAGAGTCCCCCAAGAAAGCCAATAATGTAGTTGAGGAGGAACTGGAGGAAAGCAAAAAAAAATCACTTCATTTTATGTCTGAGGAACTATAAGCAAAGTTATAAATCAACAAAAGATGTTGCTTAACTTGAGGAAAGAAATTATACAACTCAAAAGCCTTGTTGAAGAAAAGGAAAACACAATTACGGGATTACAGCATAGGATTGATGAGCTGGAGCAGTACATAAGGACGGAGGATGTATTTATAAGTGGACTGGAAATTAAATACCGGTCTTATGCAAGTACAGCAAACAGAGATGGAGAGGATTCCTCAACAGAAGAGCTTCAAACACTGGAAGAACAAGTTGTTAAGTTTCTTGTGAGTAAAAATATTGATATAAACAATGCTAACATAGCTGCCTGACATACTCTACCACGCAAGGACAAGAAAGCAAAACCTGGAATAATACTCAGACTTGTGAGCAGAAAGCATAAGACTGACCTTCTCAGGCAAGCAAAGAACTTGAAAGGAACAGGAGTAGATTGAAATGAACACCTCACTAAGAGGAAGGCTGAAATTGCAAGACAGGCTCGTAGTTTAAGAAAGCAAAACAAAATACAATCAACATGGACGAAAAACTGTAAAATAATGATACGACTAAAAGGATCATCTGAGGAAGTTCTGATGATAAGGGAACTTAAAGACTTGGATCAGTAGTACAAATGAAGTACTACAACATCTGGACTGGAATACAATCTCAGTTCATGTGAAGGAATAGTTTTTTGTTTGTTTGTTTGTTTGTTTATTTATTTTTGTTTACCGTAAATGACTGGGTTGGAGGAAGACTACTAGTTCCCGTTTAGAGACACTGAAAATAATGAATTTCTAGATTATTTTAAGGACTTTGTGGCTGATGAGTCAGGCATGAAGACCACATATGAAACGTTTAACTTTAAGACCTTTGAATATAGAGAACATAAAACGTATGATTTTGAGGATGCTATCGATCCAGAAAATCCCTTCTATAACAACATTAGCACTAACTGTGAGTGTTACACCGATTAATAAAGTGAAAATGGAAAGTGTGTTATCCATAATCCACTTTAATAGTAAGAGTCTTTATAAAGATTTCACTGAAAATAAAGAGTACTTACCTCAGTTCACAAAGTTCAGTGTAATTGCTGTATCTGAGACCTGGCTTGACAACGATAAAGAGTGATGTTGAATTGGAAGGATATGAGATGTTTACTAGGCCTAATAGAAAAGGAGGAGGAGTTGCTTTATACATAGACACAGCTTTAACATGCACCAAAGTGGAAAATATGTGTGAGACTATTGAAAATATGTTTGAATGTAGAAATTAATGTTACAAAATAAAAAAAAAATAGCTGCATAACTAGTGTATACAGAGCTCCAGGAACATGTATTGAAACATTTAACAATAAATTAACACTATACTTAGCAAAATTCATTTAAATCAGTACTAATGAGACTTTATGATAGAAATTGTCCACTACAAAAAATTACAAGGAAACAAAAAGAACTGGAAAAACCATGATTAACAAAGGGAATGGTAAAAGCAAGTAAAAAGAAAAATCTATTACAACGATTTTTTAAAACAGAACAAAATGTGCAGAAAACAAGTATAAGACATATAAAAACAAATTAATAAGAATTATTAGACAAAACCAAAAAGAGTACTATCACAATCTTTTGGAGCAGCACAAAAATAACATCCAGGAAACATGGAGTAAGAGGAAGTTATTCTAAATTTTTTTGTTAAAAATGATACAATTAATGATGATACCAAAGAAATTGCAAATTATTTTCATCAGTATTTTGTAAATGTTGGACACGACTTATCAAATAGTATCATGGTGTCTCAGGATAAAGATAATATAGATGGAGGTAACACTATCACAAACATCAACTCGTTTTTTATTAGAGGAATCAAAGAAAAGGAAATATATGATATTGTGAAAAACATAAAAAATTAAAAGTCTACTGACTGGGAATTCTCCAATTATAGACCCATCTCTCTTCTTTCTCAATGTTCTAAATTTTTAGAAAATTTGTTTTTGCAACAATTTGACAATTTTATGGAAAAATATACATTATTATCTGACTGTCAATATTGATTTAGAGCCTAAAGGTCAACTTCAATGTCTGCAATGCAATTAGTAGAAGATATAGCAAACACAATTGATAAAGAATATACTGTGGGAGTGTTTATAGACTTTTAAAAAAGCATTTGACGTACATAAATTGACTATCTTATCTTATACTAATCTTTGATATAATAAATGACTACAGTACATAAATTGGAGAAATATGGTGTTAGTGGCATTGCACATTCTTGGATAAAAAGTTACCTGAATCAAAGACATCAATAATAAATAATGTAAATTCTGAACCTCTAATAAGAGGTTACCTGTGGAGTACCACAAGGCTCGGTGCTGGGTCCTAAACTTTTTTTTAACTTTACATAAATAATATATGCAATGAATTTAAGTTGTTATCATTTACTTTGTTTGCCGATGATACCACATTATATTGCTCTGGTAATAGTTTGGAGCAGGTCCTCAGTATAGTGGAAGGAGAATTACAAGTATTAAAGAAATGGTGTGACAAAAATAAATTATCACTAAATTATGATAAAACAAAAATTTTTACATTTAGTAACAAGACAATAAAAAATATATTTTCAAACTCATGATAAACAGTATCGAAATAGAGCGAGTTTAGGAAATCCGATTTTTGGGGGTGATACTTGATTACAAATTGCATTGGAAGGCTCATATTGATAATGTTAAGGCCAAAATGTCAAAAACTATTGCAATACTGAATAAAACAAAACATCTCCTAAATAAGAAATCTATTTTTTTGTTATACTGTTGTTTCATACATGAATTATTGTGTTGAGATATGGGGAAACTCGTATAAAACCAACACAAAACCAGTTTACATGCTCCAGAAGAAAGCTATCCGAATTATAACTGCATCTGATTACTTTCATCCAATGTAATGAGATATTTCTTACATTGCATTTTTTTTTTTTTTTAACTTAGTAGAACTCAGAACAGCACTATGTACAAAAGCCTATAAACTCATTCCAAGCTGTATATAAAAGTGGTTCAAAATTAAAGAGAAAAACTATGATTTACGAGAGAAGGATTTTTTTATTTTTAAAACAAAGGTTAGGAAAATATTAAAAACAACAGTACTTCAGTTATAGAGGGATTCACGTGTGGAATAGTTGTTGTAAGATGTTTCAACTGTGTTTTTCACTCTTTAAATAAAAAAATGTATAAAAATCTTTTACTAAACAAATATAAGGTTGGATTTTGTGTGTGTGTGTGTGTGTGTGAGTTTTCTCTCCTTTTCCTTTTTTTTGTGTTTTGTTTTTTATGAGCTTGTCTATGAATTTAGCTGGAATTCGTTGATATGTTTGAGAAAATTTTACAGGAAAATATCCTGCTGTTTTAATTTTGATATATAACAAAGTAAAGGTATAATAAGCTTGTGCTACTGCCTACACTTTTTTTCTGTCTACACTTTGTGTTCTTAATTTTTTTTTACGAAACTGGTTTGGTTCAGAATGTGGATACAGTATACATTTAGGGACAGGACTGGATAAGCCATTGCTTCTTCCTGCTCCCTTTTCGAACATTTTTGTTTTGTTTCCAGATTATTTTGGTGGAAATATTTACGTTTTTTTGTTTTTGTTTATGGTTTTGTTTAAATTTTTTAACAGTTCAAAATGTATAAAGAGCTATAACATAAAAAAAAAAAAAAGAATTTTAAAAGAATTTTTTTAAAAAAGGAGTCAATGGCCAGTAGGTAGCATACAAGGCATTTTCTGGCATTCAGAGTTAAGTACGGTAAGTTTTATTTCTGCAAAAGAAACCCAGTTTTTATTT
This sequence comes from Garcialebias charrua, assembly GCA_038048925.1. Classification (NCBI taxonomy): domain Eukaryota; kingdom Metazoa; phylum Chordata; class Actinopteri; order Cyprinodontiformes; family Rivulidae; genus Garcialebias; species Garcialebias charrua. The sequence goes on along the minus strand of JBBPBX010070819.1, from coordinate 13,588 downwards.
CAGTTTCTTCATCGAGTTTTCGATAATGTGTTTTAAAAGAGAGATGTGCATTGACCAAAATTCCCAAGTATTTGTAAGAATCTACAAACTCAATAGGAACACCAGGTATGGATGAGATAGGAGGAAGAGTAGCTGGCACCGGCTTTCTGTTGGAAAACTACATTCCTTTGGTTTTGTCAGAATTTAACACCAGCTTGAGATGGAATAAGTCTGACTGAATAATGTCAAATGTAGACCGTAGAAGCAGGAAAACCTTGGCAACTGTGTTAGCTCGGCAATAAACAACAGTGTCATCGGCATAGAGATGCAAGTATGCGTCAGGAATGTTTTGACCTACATTATTTATTTAAAATTGCAAAAAGAGTGGGACCTAAAACTGAGCCTTGAGGCACACCACTGGTGACCGTTAAGTAGCTAGATGAAGTACCGTTATGTCGAACACATTGCCTCCGACCTTAGGTTGAGAAATATGCTGGTGAAGATTCTCAGTCGTCCAGGACATGATAATTTGACTCGCCTTTTTGACTTAGGTTGAGAAGCAGATGCAGAATGATGGAGGACTGACACACACTTATGCCTCTTTTCCACCGCTCGGCTCGGCTCGGGTTGGATCGGCTCAGGTCGGCTCAGTTCGGGTCGGGTCACATCTATGTTCTGTTTCCACAGCTTTTTTGTACCCCTTCTGTGGGCGGGGTCCAGAATCCTACTCGTCTTACCACATGGTGGCAGTAGTGTTCCTCAAGCTATTTACTACAGTACTAGCCACCACTAGAAGAAGAACACAATAAAGACTTTGTTTCACATATTATCAATTCTATCAAAAACCACAAAGCTGATATTTTTCAAAAAAATCTAGTGTGATCACAACATGTTCATATACGAAATGTATCCTGTTGGAGTTATTTGAAATAAAATTCAATGTTTTATAGACATAAATGTGTCAACCTACGTCCATTATTTTCTACTTTGTTTCACATATTATCAATTCTATCAAAAACCACAAAGCTGATATTTTTCAAAAAAATCTAGTGTGATCACATCATGTTCATATACGAAATGTATCCTGTTGGAGTTATTTGAAATAAAATTCAATGTTTTATAGACATAAATGTGTCAACCTACGTCCATTATTTTCTACTTTGTTTCACATATTATCAATTCTATCAAAAACCACAAAGCTGATATTTTTCAAAAAAATCTAGTGTGATCACATCATGTTCATATACGAAATGTATCCTGTTGGAGTTATTTGAAATAAAATTCAATGTTTTATAGACATAAATGTGTCAACCTACGTCCATTATTTTCTACTTTGTTTCACATATTATCAATTCTATCAAAAACCACAAAGCTGATATTTTTCAAAAAAATCTAGTGTGATCACAACATATTCATACACGAAATGTATCCTGTTGGAGTTATTTGAAATAAAATTCGAATTTTTATAATTTATTTTCGTTGTGCAAACACAGGTTTTGGAAAAAGTCAAAGCGAAACTACTTTAAATGCAGCACATTTGACCATACGTGACAATATTAAAGCGTGGTTAAGCTCAGGAGCCCTCGTACTATTAAAGTCAGCTATGAAATATATTTTATATCTGTTCATTGAGCTACATTTAAAGACATAAAGCCGCCCGCGCGCCGCGTGTTACTCGTGGCGAAACTACTTTTTAAAATCGTGCAGTTTTGAGCAGTACGTGATTTTATTAAGGACACGTTCAGCTGAAGACCCATCTTTGCTATAAATTTAAAAAATAACAATTGTTTTTACCGTGTTATTCATGTAAAAGTCCTGCCGTGGTAGCTTCCCTCGCTTCCGTAAAAACAGCTCTCGTCTCCTCCTCCCTCCTTCCGGAGCGGGTGAGCTCGCTTCAGTACACCTCTGAAAGCAGCCCGAAAATCTCAGGAAATCTCGCGCGGCTCCGCTCGGAATAGCCGGTGGGAAAGGATGAAAGGGGGTCTCTGCGACGCACATATGACGTAACATCCGACCCGAGCCGACCGGTGGAAAAGGGGCAATAGTGCTCCTCAGAGTTTACCGGTACTTTATGTGTTGCATGAGGACCGTAAGCCACACAACTAGACAAAAAACATGACGTCAGTTTGGGTTTGGATTCTTTGGAATTTTTTTATCAGCTTGGAGGTGCCAAAACACAGATTATAGGCCTTATACAGCAGATGTCTGGGCAGTTTGGTGATTACTTCAGATTACAGTATTCGCAGCTGCCTGAACTCTTGACAAAATATTAGAATTTGAGCATTTGCATCTGGTTTGTTTGTTCACTGCCTCACCTCTGAACTGGTCTGTTGTCTGGTTTGGACTCAAAAACGGCTCCATCTGGACTTCCTATTCATGCTTCTTGGAAAAGTCTGGTGTCATTGATTTGCAGGTTGGGCGATTTTAGTAGATATTTTGACTTTTGAGTTGCTTCACAATTTTAATATGAAATGTTTCCCTACAAATAGTTTTTAAATTATACCTACTGGGAAAAGAATAAATTACAATTTGTAGTTCCTGCTTTCAGTAAATATTGTTATCACCCATCACAGTAAAGGGTGAAAAATTGTGCATTTGTCTGTGCATCTGTGCAGATGTTTCTCTGTTTCTCAGCAAAACATCTAAACCAGTGGATGGATTTTATTTAGACTACCAGAAAATAATTATTTATGTGCATAACTGATGAAACTTGTGGAGTTAACATAAATCGAGATGGTCACTGCAACTAATCAACCATTGTAAACACAAAATCAAAGTCAAAGTCAAAGTCAACTTTATTGTCAGATCTGCAATATGTACTGTACAGGACATACACAGGACCGAAATTGCGTTTCTCTCAGTCCCTCGGTGCAACAGTAAACATCTAAACATTGAAACACTGAAACATATAATAATAGACATAAGCATAAAATAGTAAAACTAACACTGTCCTGAGTTTTTTTTTTTTTTGCATAGCGGTGCAAGAGCATGAAAATCCACACCAACTCTAAAACTAAAACATTAAACATTTAATGAACATAATACTGTCCTGAGTTTTTGCATACTAGCACAAAAAAAAGAGTATAAAAAGTATAACTAAAATAAACTAAAGGTTTCTAGCATTGACATTTGCAAAGTGGCAAAGCAGCGTATGAGTCAATGTACACAGTATATGTATGAGGTAGTAGTTGATGTTGTTATAGAGGCAAAAAGTGGCATATGCAGTAAGGCACATTGGGCATCCCTAAATAAGACCGTTCAGAGCACACTGTATATGTACCAGCAGTGGTGTAGATATTAGAGTAGTGTAAATAAATGTAAACAGTAGTAATTACATGTAAGCAGTAGTAATAAAAGTAAACAGTATTAATAAATGTAAACAGAGAATGTAAACAGTATTATGATTATAGGCAGTGATGTAATACAGACATTAGTGCAAGTATGAGAAGTAGTGCAAACTGTATGAGCACATGACCGAGAGTTTAGTGAAAAACTTTGTGTTGAGTGATAATGTGTGAGAAAGTTTTAGTGTTAAGGCAGTTCAAATGGGAGGGGGGGCAGAGCAGGCAGAGTGTTTAGCATTCTGACTGCCTGATGAACAGAGCTGAGCTGAAAATGAACTACAACTCAGTGAGTTTTACAGATATTTAGCTAAAATTTGATGTTACAGGAGCTGAGAGTCACCCTCAGCACATCCTGTGAGCTCTAATATTGCTTGAGACTGCACAAGTTATTAAAGCTGGGGTATGTAAGATTGTAATGTAGTCTGTAACTTTTCAAACAATATATATTTTAACATATTTCTTCACTCTGTCACTAGATTGATGTTAGAGAGGTAATCTCTGAAAAAACTAAAAAAAAATATTGTCCCCTTGCTTCTCCAGGTGGTAAATAAGCATTTCTAAAAAGAAAAAGTGACCCGCCATTTTCCAGCCAATAAAAACAAAGTTTGTAACCAGCCAATAAAAACCGAGCTTGAATTTGAATCAGCCAATAAAAACAGAGCTTGAATTCAAATTTCAACAGACCACAAGGGGGCAGAGCCATATATGGCTCTGAGGGGGAGGGATCAGAATGCTTTGCTTGTTGAAATTTTTTCTAAGTGCTGCTGTTCTACAGAAACTGCAGACTGAACCTTTAAGATTAGATGACAAAGGTTATTAAGATTAGATGACAAAGGTTATTAAGATTAGATGACAAAGGTTATTAAGATTAGATGAAAAATGTTATTAAGATTAGATGACAAATGTTACTTAGAACTCAGTTATTTTGCATCAGAAGATGATCTTGGTTGCAAATTCTGGCATAAAAGCCAATGAGTGACATGTTAAAAATTATTTAATCCTTTATTTTTTATTATAAGTTTCTAGTGTTGATAGTTTAGTTTGTATATTTTTATTTCAGTTTACATTAATTATNACTACCAGAAAATAATTATTTATGTGCATAACTGATGAAACTTGTGGAGTTAACATAAATCGAGATGGTCACTGCAACTAATCAACCTTTGTAAACACAAAATGAACTACAACTCAGTGAGTTTTACAGATATTTAGCTAAAATTTGATGTTACAGGAGCTGAGAGTCACCCTCAGCACATCCTGTGAGCTCTAATATTGCTTGAGACTGCACAAGTTATTAAGATTAGATGACAAAGGTTATTAAGATTACAGTAGATGACAAAGGTTATTAAGATTAGATGACAAATGTTATTAAGATTAGATGACAAATGTTACTTAGAACTCAGTTATTTTGCATCAGAAGATGATCTTGGTTGCAAATTCTGGCATAAAAGCCAATGAGTGACATGTTAAAAATTATTTAATCCTTTATTTTTTATTATAAGTTTCTAGTGTTGATAGTTTAGTTTGTATATTTTTATTTCAGTTTACATTAATTATGTTGCTTTTCTTATTTATAAATACATATATATACTGATATATATATCAGTATATATAAATATCAGTATATATATACAGTATACATATATACTGATACAGTATACTGTATACAGTATATATATATATACAGGTAGTCCCCGACTTACGAGCGAGTTCCGTTCCTACGACTATCTCGTAAGACGAAATCTCGTATGTCGGAACCCGAAACACGTGTTGCTCGTAAGTCCGGATTTTCGGTCGTAAGTCGGAAAATTTATGCTAGCGCTACTACGAACACTCGTTTTTCATCACAAACGTTCATACTAGTTCATAAACATGCTCAGAAACTTGTTTCCAAACGGTTAGCTAACACACCTTCATCTAAAAACACATAAAAGTGCTGTATTTTTTGTATGTTCTTTACAAATTTACTGTTCGTTAGTCAGCTCGTAAGTCCGGAACCTCGTATGTCGGTGTGCTCGTAAGTCGGGGATTACCTGTATATCCAACATCAATCTGTTAATCCACATCTCTAAAAAAATATATTTTTGATCTGGATTGCATTCACTGCGCATATACTGTTGATAAATGTGTTCACATGAAGTAAAACCACCATTAAAGGAGTTGCTCTGAGCATTTCAGCGTTCAGTCATTCTGTAGAGCCTGGACTTAAAACTCAAATTCTTTGATTCATGCTCTGAAGCCCGAGCACGAACATTTCCAAGTTTGGTATTTTTATTAACAAGAAAAAAAAAGTATTACATAAAATACATCAAAACAGTCAGAAAAAAAAAGTTCTTGAGGAGCTAAATAAAAGTAAATGATAAAACAGTGACTTAAATGGATTTTTGTGCTGAATGAGTAAAAACAAACACATAAACAAAATCAAATGAGCTTCATAAAGCTGATTCAGATGGATGTTCCAACACTAATGAAGAGAAGTGAAAGCATTTTTTCCGAATGTCCCTTCTCCATGGAGTCACATAAAGCCACATAAGAGAAATCCCCCATTGAACCCATGCAGATGTGGCCCTGCAGCTGTAATTTCCTGCCAGATGACTCTCCACAGAAACACAACAATGAAGACAAAAGAAATCTCAGGCAGTGGATAAACAGATCCAAGTCTGGGTTGAAGGTGGCTGCACTTCAACATCTGAGTCCTGCTTTAAGACGCACTTTTTACAAGAAGCTACTCATGTGTTGTAGCATGGAGTGACCAGTCATCAGAAGCTTGAGCTCAATTGAATCCTTTCCAACCACAGAGTGGGTTTTCTCACCAACACATTAGGAAGCACAAGAACCAGTGAAGTGACAAAAGAGCAGACAGCTTTTATTTTTCTAATTTTCCATTTAATTAAAAAAAAAATTACCTCGAGGCTTGCAAAGGTGAAGGAGGGAGATTTACAGATTTCATGAGCAGGTTTTCAAACAGCTCAGCCGCCTCTGAGTATTACTCCAGATGTATTTTCAAAGCCTAATACTGCATTTTTTAATCTTCACTTGCAGAATTTAATTCAACCTTTACTGCCTGCTGCAGAACCTTTCTTTCATACATAATTTTTATAATAAAAAATAATAATTTTTCACATTTACGGTCGTTTTACTCTGGCAAAATCAGAAGAAAGTTGCTTGTGGGGAGGCTGCACTCACACACATGCAGACAAACTCATACCACAGTAAAGGCTCTTTGTGCACATCTGTTAGCCAGAGACACACCACACTATCTGTGCAGAATGTCATTTAGCAGCCCTGCTGTAGATTTATGAGCCTGTCCAGCCACATCTACAGGATGCAGATCTTCTAAATATATAAAACACACACATGCACACTGACATCAAAGCATCCAGTCTTTGAATATATGTACAATTTTTAGGTGCTGCTCCAAGAAAAAGTTGTTACATCATACACCAATATATAGTTTTGATAATTCACAAGATGAACTGTGAGGAATTTAATGTTAAGAGGAGCACAGGAGTAAATAAAGATTTGAATCAAATGCATTTCTTTGTTGCACAAGCTTCAAAAGCCATTGAGCACATCAGTGCTGCCACCTTCAGGCTGAGAGGTGAAAATACACCTTCAGCTCAGGTTTGATCAGCAGTTCTTTCCCTGAACTTGTGACTCGTTAAAATAAATTATTGCAGGGCAGGTATCTTTGCTAAAACACAGCCATCAAACACAAAATTTATTATTTTATACATTCAATCAGAAAACAAAACATATAGAAGCCTAAATTCACCCCACGTCTAAGGAATTGAACGCATCGCTAAACTGGAGAAATTTCTTTTTTTTTTGTAAAAATGTAGAATTATTGCCGAGTGCTGAAAGACTTTGCTGAAAGTTACTTCTAACAGTTCCAGGATCTCGTCTTAAGTGCAGAGGTGACAGGGCCTTCTCTGTAGCAGGCCCAGGACTTTGGAATGAGTTACCTCTGCTCGTCAGACAGGCCCCCTCCCTCTTGGTTTTCAAATCCCGTTTGAAGACTCACTACTATTCTGTTGCTTTCAACACCAGATGATCTGTGTTTGGTCGTTTTATTTATTATCTGCGACGATTTTATGTCTATCCAGTATTCTGTTTTTTACTTCATTTTGTATGTTGCCTATGTGTTGCCGGTTTTTTGTTTGTTTGTACAGCACTTTGGTTGGCCTTGTTGCCGTTTTAAGTGCTCTATAAATAAAATGGTATGGTATGGCATGGTAAAGTTGCTAAAGAAGCTGAAACTGAGTTGTTGCAGGTAAAAGTACCATAGCTGAATGCTATAAAGCTGAAAGACAACCTACAAGCTCAAAATAGCATATGATGAAGAGATTTCAAAGAGAACAATGTTATTGAAAAGACTGAAAAGCCATTGAAGTATCTATGGGTAAAATATTTTTAAATAAAGTAAAATATTCAGAAAATTATACATTATTAAGTATTATTTATTAAAAGTTTATGCGCAATATACATTTTTTATTATGTGATTTGAACACACATTCGTCAGGTTGAATTTAAAACAAATGGTTCTATTCCAATGATTCTGTAGTTGCAGGTGTTGCAGTTATACAAAGCAGGCTTTGTGACTGAAACAATCACCTCATAATCAGTGACAACAAGAAAATGACGATGAACGTGGACTTTAGGAGGTGTAGTAATAAGGTGAAAGTGGACATTTGCCAGGATAAAGGTTTGTAAGCTCAACCATCCAGGTAGAAAACAACAAAAAGGGCTAGATCATGTCATCTGGACCAGTTTCTCTACGTTTCGTCCCCCATCCAGAGGACTTCGTCAGCCTGCAGCCTGCCAACCAGATCTGTCACATAGGTAGCCTTCAGTGCTGTGTTTCAAACCAAACACCAGTTGGAATCTCAGAAGTAGCCTTTAAACAGGTGCAAACAGGACCCATCCATCCAAAACAATGAATCATCATGTACAACAATCAAATGTTTTAGGCCAGACGGCCAACTTGCTACTCACAGAAACAGCCCGAGGACAACCAAGGCCAAAGTGGTTCAGAAAAAAGGTTTGTAAGCTCAACCATATTAAAAAAAACCTAGTTAAACAATGTCATCTGGACCAGTTTCTTTAAGTGAGAGACATTTGTTCACCTGAATGACACATTACACCAGAAATCCAACACTGTGGCCTTTTCCACTGAGGAACAGAGCGTATTCTGCTTCTTGAAAAAGCTCAGGTCATTTGATATTTGCAGCAAGATGTACATTTTCTAGATTTTGGTGAAGCACAGTAGCCAGTAACTTAAATAAACTAAACAAACTGATTTTAAATAACCCTTTCAAAATGATCTGGAGCCCCTATTTGTTGCAGAGAAGATATTTGTACAATTTGCTCAGCATATTGAACACTGCTGTGAATGTTCTGCACAGCATACTGACAAATAGGTGGAGACGTTTCACTATGAGAAATCCTCAGTCTCTCTGAAAACATGAGCACCATAGGATGTCATTTCTGCCTTCAGCAATAAGCTCGTGAAGATTAGTTACATACCAGTGGTCTGTCGGAACAAAACACCCTGATGCATAAGAACACCACTCAACTGTTAGAGCATCGTGTTATTGTCACTGATAAAAAAAAAAATTTTTAAAGATAAGAAAGGACAGATAGACTGGTTGGTCAGGCTTCCAGAGGAAAAAGGCCCAAAACACAAGAGCAGAAAGAACAAGATGATAAACTCCAAGCCAACATGCATAGGGTCTAATTTTAACCACACCCTGCTGGTTTGGCAAGAATAAACAAAGAAATAAATACTTTAAGGCTTTATTCACCTAAATCACAACACCAGAAGTAGCTACATTTTTACAAAAGTTTAATAATTATGATGAATGGTAGGATTTTTCCTAAACCTTTTTGACCACGTGTGTGTATAACCTATAAAAAAAAAAAGTAAAAAGTGAAAGTCAAATGATTGAAAAGTTCTGCTCCGAGTTTGGTAAAGTTTTAGCACCATCTTAAATTCTCGGCGTTATGGTAATTTACATGCGAACAGAATAATTTAAATAATTTATTCAGACTCATCCCCTGTGTATTATTTTACAAAAGCAATAAAACTTTACAAAGCACGTCTAAAAACATCCAAAAAGGAAAACGGCACAGCTAATCTAAATTAAAATAAAATACCCATCAACCCCACCAAACAAAAACACATTTAAAAACTGGATTTACTCCATATTTGCACTCAATTAATGACCTATAAACTGTACAAAAGTATTGGGACACTGCTGTGCCTCGCTGATCTGACTGAATGGTAAACTGTCAAGCACGATGTTAGCTGGGTCAGTCTGTTGTTAGCTCTTGCAGCAGCCTTTACGCTCCTCCTGAGCGTCATTCTTTGATCCAAGGGGACTGGACAGGGTCACGGCGCTGATGGAGCCGCGGGTCACCTCTCTGCTCGCCACCTTCTTATGGATCGCTGGGGAAGAGCAAACATTTCACCGTCACACCCTCATGTTGTGTGTGAATCGAAGCAATTATGGGGTGCCGTTTGTAAAGTTACACAGTCAAAAATGAACATAAATATTTTGGTGTACAGGTAGTCCTCAACTTACGGCAATTCGGAGGTACAAACGCATCATATTAATAAAAATATGAAATTTTAAAAATATATATTTTTTTTAATGTTCTTGATTTCATGTGTACAGCACTTTGTTGCAGCTGTGGTTGTTTTAAATGGCTTTATAAATAAAGTATTATTATTATTAAAATAATAATTTTAAGGCTATTTGCGCAGTTTCCGGTAGTTTCCGGTAGTTTCCGCCAGTTTTCGGCACTGCCGCCGTGTCCGCCATCTTGCGGTTAGCTCCGATCTCGACAGCTGGCTTTGGAGGACTGTGTGTCCGATAAGAGGTTGCCTCATACGGATATATGAGCTGGAAACGCTCAGTGAACTCTGTGGACGTCTCAGGCCCGGAGCAGCAGCCGCCGATCGCTCCGCTGCATCCCACCACGCCAGCCGACACCACCAGCTCACCGCGGGATCCGGTGACCATCCCGCCGCTACTGTCCCTGCCATCAGCCGGTGTTCTGTGCGGGCGGCAGAGAGGCCATCTGCGGCCGGGAGCTCGCCTCGATGTCCGCTTGGCAGCCTAAGATGTCGATGGACACCGAGCTAACAGAGGAGCTAAAATGCTAAAACGTGGAGAAACAGCGCCGACAGCCTTTTGGATGGGCTAACGCTAACGGGCGCAGCTTGTTTTGGATGGACGGACACCGCGGAGAAACGTCTTTCAGTAAGTTATTAACTCTTTTTCTGGCTCCAAATGTATGGAGTTAACATGCTAACAGTCCTTCCTGTAAACAGTTTGGACCGCGTGGAGCAGCACGAAGCTGCGGCGCTCTCGGACGTGCAAGAGCTAACATGCTAAAAGACGGAGACAGGCTTGACCAGCTCAAAGTAAGAAATTAATGTTTTTTTATTTATCCAAATGTATGTGTTTTTTGATAATTATGTAGGGTACTGTGTCAGGATAGGCAAAGTGCTTGGTAACTGTACAGTACCGTACATGTACGTGTATAAGTGGCAGCTCGGGTGGTCCCCGACTTACGGCAAAATCGGGTTACGAACGATGCAAAGAGTAGCACTTTAATAAGAAAAAAAAACGTTTTTTTTTTTTTTCAAAGTCACATGTTCACCATGTTATTCATACATTTATAAATGTCATATTGCAAACTAAATATTTAATTTATAAGCCAAATATTTACTTTACAAACTAAACATTTAACTTGCAAGTTAAATAGTTAGTAAACTAAATATTTATGTGTAAATTAATTATTTAAATTTTCAGCTAAATATTTATTTTCAAAACTAAACATTAATTTCCAAACTAAATATTTCTTGTCCAAGCAAAATATTTAATTTCCAAACTAAACATTTTAATTTCTAAGCTAAAAATGTAATGCCTAAACTAAATATTTAATTTGATAACTAAATATTTAACTTGCAAGCTAAATATTTAGCTTGCAATTTGAATATTTAGGTGAGAGTTAAATATTTACTTAAGTCAATTCAATATTTATTTTGGAAATTAAATGTTTAACTTAGAAATTAAATGTTTAGTTTTTAAAATAAATATTTAGCTCGTAAATTAAATATTTGATTCATACCTAAATCTTTAATTTAACTAAATATTTATATGACATTTATAAATGTATGAATAACATTGCGAAATAATGACTGAAAAAAACTATGCTAAATAAATCAAATATATTGATGTTAATTTTTGACAGTATAACTTTACAAACGATACCCCATAAGCAATGAGGTTGTCACGTTTTTTTACCTCTGAGGACTTCGTTGAAAGCAGCTTCGACGTTGGATGAGTCCAGTGCTGACGTCTCCATGAACATGAGCCTCTTCTTGTCTGAACGGGGGCAGAGTTTGAGCATTAAGCTCGTTCACAAACACAAACAGCGTTGGACATTTTACAATTATTCGTCAACCTGCAAAGTTTCGGGCCTCCTCTGTGGGAACAGTCCTGAGGCTCTCCAGGTCGCTCTTGTTCCCCACCAACATCACCACAATGTGAGGGTCTGCGTGGTCGAAGAGCTCCTTCAGCCATCGCTCTGCGCTCTCGTAGGTCAGATGCTTGCTGATGTCATACACCAACAGCGCTCCGACTGCTCCTCTGTAGTACCTGAACCCACCAGACAACAGATTATTATTATTACCAGACAAGCAATATTTTTGGAAAGGATTGCATATCGTTTGTTGCCGTGCATGCCAACATTTTAGGAAAATATCTTATTAGAGCTCAGCGAAAATGTTGAGGATGACTCATCTACTGACGCACACACGTTAGCTCAGAATCTGGACAATTAGATGAATTGCAGTTTTTTTTGTGTGGTTAATTGTGAGAGAGCCATATAGAGTTGGGCTAACTTGAAAAGTTGATCAGCTGGTGATGTGATTTTAACATCACTGCATTTGCCTTCTCTAATCTGTCCAGTGGTTTGTGAGATATTTTGCTAACAGATAAATGAACACACATGCAGAAACATGCATGCCCGATGCCAGGAATGACTGGCAATAAAATAAATAAAATAAACAACTGAATTCTTGTTTTGATTGCACATTATTAAATTATAAATATATGTATGTAATGCATTTTAAGTATGGTTGTCTTAAATATTAAAAATATAAAACAATTTTAGAACTTTTTTTCTCAGTTGTTGAAACCATGTTAAATTGAGATGTGTTTAATTTCTGTTTTAGTTGGTAAGAATGCTATTAAAGCCACATGCAATGTGTTTATAATAATAATAATAATAATAATAAAAACTGTTGTTTTGATTATATGATACAATGGCTAGCTACTTTCAATGTTAATTGCACAAAAGCTGTTTGGACTTAATGAAATACACATTTCTTTCTTTATTTTTCCCCCAATAAATATTTTCATTGTTTTATAAGCTCTTTTTGTGCAGAAAAATTTCAGTATATTTGTTTAAAATCTTTATTTCTTAATATATTGTATAATTATATTTGTGTATTTACCGGTATGCGTGTCCATTTTTTGGTACCACTTTACAATAAGGCTCCCCTAATAGTTTATAGATAATTTATTAATTCCTCTATAAACACTTTATAAATCATTAATAACTGCTTATTATGCATAATTAAGGGTGACAGAGAGACAAAACTGAGCAGTTTCTTGCCAAATAATGAGCCAAATCTGTTCACCTATATATTTCATCTAGAGTTGTTATATTAAACATTTCAGACTAAGTTACTACCTTATAAGCACAACATTTTTTAAAACCTATATATTTTTGGATATTAGTTTTGCCTTAGTTTTAGATACTGTACTTATAATGCCGTGATCAAGTATAATGTTATATCCTAAAAAAAAAAAGGTTTTCAAATGCTTATTGTTCTTACAAGGTAGTAACTTTGGACTGGTTCTGCTAAAGGTTTCTTCCTCATGAGGGAGTTTTTCCTTTCCACTGTCGCCTTCGTGCTTGTTCAAGATGGGAGTTCTGTGATGGAGTTAAATTCAACGCAGTCTGTTCCTCAGATAAACAATATTAAATTATTATTTTTACATACGTTTCTGTTCAGTGCCCTGATATGACTTCTGTTGTGACTTGGTGCTATATAAATAAACTGAATTTAATTTGAGTCTGAAATGTTTAATATGACAATAGAGGAAATATATGGTGAACAGATCTGGCTTAATATTTGATAAGAAACTGTTCAGTTTTCGTCTCTCCGTCATCCTTAATTAATGCAT
>JBBPBX010070818.1:0-18488 GCA_038048925.1 Garcialebias charrua | reverse complement strand
TGACGTCTATACGACGTCTTTTCAGGTCATTTCTGGACGTCGAAATCAGGTCCCTGGAAGGTCGAAAACGTTACGCCAGATGACGTCTTTTCCCCGACGTCTAAAAGACGTCTTTTCCCCGACGTTTAAAAGACGTCTTTTTTCCGACGTCCAACAGACGTCTATATTCCTGACGTCTAAAAGGCGTCTACATTAGACGTCTAAAAGGCGTCTACATTAGACGTCTATCTGACGTCAATAACTTACTGTATTTAGCTTATTCTAATTAGGCTATTATATTTAACTTATTTTAGTCACTTTACATGCTGCTTGTCAAAATCATGCTATGCATATAAAAAGTATAATGAATCTACTTTAAAATTGCGTTGAGGCAAACAAATCTAGGGAAATACATTTGACCATCCGCAGCTTTAAAATCCTACAAACAGTTGGATTAAGTTTTACAAATCACTCCATAAATTTTACCTTTATCCTGTTTATTTGACACAATTTAAAGGAACAGCATAACACATAAAATTGAGAATTCCACCTTTGGTAACTTAAAAAAAAAGCTTTACATTACGGAACTTATCAACTGGTGGCAACACAAAATACACAAACAAATCTATAAAAGTACACAGCTCACTTGGGTCTGTACTTCACATAATTTTTTTTTTTTAAATGCCTTCATTCTTTGGCCGTACTTAACATAAACAATAAAAAAAATTTAACATGCCTTCATTTTTGGTCTGTACTTAACAAATTTTTTTTTAACATGCCTTCATTTGTCTTTTTGATATAGCAGGCAGTAACAAGAGAAATAAAAAAGCTGTATAAAATTACAGTCCCCTCACCACAAAAATAATCTGTACAAAGTGTGCTGGTCATAATATTTTAAATAAGTTGTTTTATTTCAGGAATTCCATTCAAAAAGTGAAATATTCATTACACACAGACTGATATATTTCAAATGTTTATTTATTTTAATGTTGATGATTAAAACTGACAACCAATGACAACCCTAAATTCAGTATCTCAGAAAATTAGACTACTACTTGAGCTCAATAAAAATAAAGTATTTTTATAAATGTTGGCCAACTGAGATGTATGAACATGAAATGTACAATATGTACATCTTTCAATAGTTGGGGCTAAGGACCATGCTACCATGTTAATACTTTTCAGTTGGCCAACATCTATAAAAATCATTTTTTAATTGATCTCAAGTAATGTAATTTACTGATAATGAATTTGGAGTTTTCATTAGTTGTCAGTTATAATCATCAGCATTAAGATTATTTTTAAATATATCAGTCTGTGTGAATGAATATACAGTAATACTGTATAGAAGTTTTACTTTTTGAATGGAATTACTGAAATAAATAACTTTTTCACAATATTCTAATTTTATGCCCAGCACCTATTTGCATCTCCCCCCCAAAAAAGTGTTCCTCAGTTCTGTGTGAGCCCGTATCCTCCACTTCTATGTGGCACGTTTTAAATGTCCTGTGTGACCCTATGTCCTCCACCTCTTTGGGGTGCATTAAATGTCCAGTGTCCACTTCTTTGTGGTGCATTAAATGTCCAGTGTCCACTTCTTTGTGGTGCATTAAATGTCCAGTGTCCACTTCTTCGTGGTGCATTAAATGTCCAGTGTCCACTTCTTCGTGGTGCATTAAATGTACAGTGTGAAAGCCCCACCTCCACTTCTTTGTGGCACATTTTTTCATTCAACCTTTATTTATACAGGCTAGCCTCGTTGAGCCACGGGGACTCATTTACAAGAGAGACCTGTCTCACTCACACCCAAGGTCATAGAGTCCCCATCAGTCTAACATGCATGTTTTTGGACTGTTGGAGGAAACTGGAGCCCCCGGAGAAAACCCACGCATGCACGGAGAGAACATGCAAACTTCACCCAGAAAGGCCCCCGGACCGGGATTTGAACCGGGGACCTGCTCGCTGAGAGGCAGCAGCTCTACCAGTTGTGTTAATTGTCCAGTGTGAGCCCATGTCCTCCTTTGCATGTTTTAAATGCTCTGCAGCATGAGTCCTTATAAAATCCTTTGTTGCTGCAGAATCTCCATTCATGATTCCATCTGCATTTGCAAAAAAACAAACAAAAACAAAAAGTAATTAGCAATATGCAAGGGCAACCTGGAAAATGCACAGTGTCTTGCTGGGATCTCCCTGATTAATAAATAAATAAATAAAAACATCCATCCCAGCAAATGTTGATAGGTGGCTTTGAGTTTTTGCCAATCACTTAGAACACTAGTTAACACACTAACACACATTTTTATTTATTAACCTTTATTTAAGCAGGCAAATCCCATAGAGATCACAGATCTTTTTTTCAAGGGAGGCCTGGACCTGAAGGCAGAACATGCATGTTTTGGATCTGTTGCAGGAAACCGGAGTACTCGGATAAAACCCACGCAAGCACGAGAAGAACATGCAAACTCCACAGAAACACTCCAGGTCCAACCGGGGATTGAACCCAGGACCTTCTTGATGTGAGACAATAGTGCTAACCACTGAGACATCGTGCTGCCAAATTTGAGTCAGAGTCAGAGAGAATTTATTGTCATTTGCACCGCATGTAGTACATGTGTTGAAAACGAGATTATGTACACAGGGTCCCAGTTACATCCAACAACAAATGCAAGAGAAAAACAATAATAACATCTAGGATTAACTAAGAGAGACATCAGCTAGTAATACACTAAGCCCTAATGTAGTAGAAAAACATCATTATAAACAGCAGCACGAACATGAGTCATTATGAGCAGATGGTCACAGATGAACGCAGCAACAAGAAACAGATCAGTATCAACATGATGTGACATTTTGCAGTGTTTATTCTTATTATTTATTTATTCATGAGTCTGACAGCCTCAGGGTAGAAGCTGTTCCTCAGTCTAGTGGTTCTACATTTGATGCTCCTCAACCTCCGTCCCGAGGGGAGTGGTGCAAAGAGTGAGTGTGCTGGGTGAGTGAGGTCTTTCATGATGCAGGTGGCTCTTTTTCTGCATCTGGAGGTGTAAATGTCTGTGATGGTGGGGAGACTGACTCCAACAGACTTCTGTGCAGCCTTCACCACTCTCTGTAGAGCTTTCCTCTCTGCAACTGTGCAGCCTCCATGCCACACATTGATGCTGGAGCACAGGATGCTCTCCACTGCACACCTGTAGAAGGAGTTGAGGACTGAGCTTCTCAGACCAGCTCGTCTCAGCCGTCTGAGGAAGTAGAGTCTTTGATGTCCTTTCTTGATCAGGCTGGTGGTGTTGTTGCTCCAGCTGAGGTTATCATTCAAGTGTACACCCAGGTACTTGTAGCTGGAGACCACCTCCACCGCAGATCCACCTATGTACAGTGGGGTGTGGGTGTGTTTGTTCCTTCTGAAGTCCACAATCATCTCCTTCGTCTTCTTCACATTCATGTGAAGGTTGTTCTCTTTGCACCAGCTCTCCAGATGTTCCACCTCCTGTCTGTAGCTGGATTCATCATTATCTGTGATGCATCCCACCACAGCTGTATCATCTGCAAACTTAACAATATGACAGCCTGGATGTGTGGCTGTACAATCATATGTGAGCAGAGTGAACAGAAGAGGGCTCAGCACACATCCTTGAGGAGAGCCAGTGCTGAGGGTGATGGTGGAGGAGGAGAAGTTGTGGATCTTCACGGACTGTGGTCTGTTTGTTAAGAAGTCTAGTACCCAGTTACAGATGGAGGGGCTTAGTCCAAGTGTGGATAGTTTGTCTATCAGAGTTTGGGGGATCATGGTGTTGAAGGCAGATGTGAAGTCCACAAAGAGCAGACGCACGTATGAGTCCTTCTGATCCAGGTGGGTGAGAGCAGTGTGGACCACAGAGGAGATGGCGTCCTCTGTTGATCGGTTCTCACGGTATGCATATTGATGAGGGTCCTCGCTGATGTTGACGGTTGTCTTGATGTGGGACATGACCAGTTTCTCAAAACATTTAGCGACTATCGGGGTGAGAGCCACCGGTCTATAGTCATTCAGACCAGTCACTGTGGAGCTTTTTGGGACTGGGATGATGGTGGCAGTCTTCAGGCAGGTGGGAACTGACTCCACATCAGCACATCAGTTAAAAAATTGCTGCAAAACGCACTCGAGTTGCCAAACATTTTCATATCTATGAGGTGCCATTAGCAAAGTTACAAAAATCAACAGCAATATTTTAGTTTAGAGAAAACATTTTTTTCCAGTCAAATTTTAACCATGTTATTAATACACGTCGTTCTAAATTAAATATTTAATTTGATAGCTAAATATTTAGTTTACAAAACTAAATACTGAACTTGCAAGTAAAATATTTAGTTCAGATGGTTAGTGGGTGGGTGAGCGTGTGTTGATACATACCTATCAAGAAATTTGTAGACAAAGTCCTTGGTGTGCTTTCCTCCAATTCTGGAAATTTGCAGAACCTGTTGGAATAAATCCATGATACAGTTCACTGACACTTCCAAGTGTTTGGTTGTACGGTACTGCGTTATGCTCGGCTTTCCTCCAGACTTGTAAAACCTACCAGGGTAGCAAATTTGGAGTCACGAGGTGCTCCTCTCTCACAAAATCCTCCATGGTCTCTATCCTTTTTGGCACAGCTGAAGAGGTGGGATGTATACGGTGTAGGCGATCGCCGAGGTCAAAGAAGTTGAATACGCTGAAACACTGGGGGGAAAAATAAAACAAAAACACACATTTCTTGATTACAATGTTATCTCTCCAACAGCAAGGTGGCTGGTTGATCATTTTTTTCCAGTCATATTTTAACCATGTTATTAATACACGTCGTTCTAAATTAAATATTTAATTTGATAGCTAAATATTTAGTTTACAAAACTAAATACTGAACTTGCAAGTAAAATATTTAGTTCAGATGGTTAGTGGGTGGGTGAGCGTGTGTTGATACATACCTATCAAGAAATTTGTAGACAAAGTCCTTGGTGTGCTTTCCTCCAATTCTGGAAATTTGCAGAACCTGTTGGAATAAATCCATGATATAGTTCACTGACACTTCAAAGTGTTTGGTTGTACAGTACAGTGTTATGCTCGGCTTTCCTCCAGACTTGTAAAACCTACCAGGGTAGCAAATTTCAATAAACTGGAATAAAACAAAATTCATGATTTTTGGTAATAGAAAAATAGATGATTCTATTATAATGTCTATAGATGATAATCAAGTTGAACGAGTACATGAAGTTAAATTTTTAGGTGTTGTTTTAGATCATAAACTTAACTGGAAATCTCATATAAAATACATAAAATTAAAACTATGCAAAAGTATTGGACTTCTAAATAAAGTAAAACATGTTTTAGAGCTGTCAACACTACAGACATTATATTATTCATTTGTTGTTCCATATCTGACATACTGTATAGAGGTATGGGGCAACACATATAAAACCAACACTAAACCGTTATCTGTCATACAAAAGAAAGTTATGAGAATTATTTATAAAGTGGACACCAGAGAACATACAAATAAATTGTTTATTCAATCAAATATCTTGAAACTAAAGGATCTGGTTAATTTAAAAATGTTATTGATAATGTTTAAAGCTAGAAAGAGATTATTGCCATTTAATTTACAAAAGTTCTTTGTCTTGAGCTCTTGTGAAAGAACTAACAGAAGGCAGTATGATTTCAAAAGTAAAACTGTGCGTACTACTTTAAAACAAATGTGCATTTCGGTGCATGGAGTAAAACTATGGAACAGTTTGGATGAGGAGTTTAAAAATTGCTCTACAATAAACCAATTCAAGAAACTTTATAAAAAAAGAATGATTAACTCTTATACACTTTTGAGTTGTTAATGGGAAGAGTGATATATTGTTATGTATGTTATTGTTTAGATATTGTTTGCAACTTGTTTTGTTAATTTAATGTTTACGGCCATGACATTTTTGTAATTATTGAGAAAGGGGGCAGGTCTATACAAGATTTTCTTCTTCCTGCTCCCTCTTCACTCATGTAAATATGTTTTGTCAGAGACTGTGTTTGTAAACTGATGATTTTTTTTTAATCGAGTGAATAAATTGATTGATTGATTGATTGTTTACAAAACTAAATACTGAACTTGCAAGTAAAATATTTAGTTCAGATGGTTAGTGGGTGGGTGAGCGTGTGTTGATACATACCTATCAAGAAATTTGTAGACAAAGTCCTTGGTGTGCTTTCCTCCAATTCTGGAAATTTGCAGAACCTGTTGGAATAAATCCATGATACAGTTCACTGACACTTCCAAGTGTTTGGTTGTACGGTACTGCGTTATGCTCGGCTTTCCTCCAGACTTGTAAAACCTACCAGGGTAGCAAATTTGGAGTCACGAGGTGCTCCTCTCTCACAAAATCCTCCATGGTCTCTATCCTTTTTGGCACAGGGTGGGAGAGGGATGTAGGGCTAGGCGATCGCCGAGGTCAATGAAGAAGTTGAATACGCTGAAACACTGGGGGGAAAAATAAAACAAAAACACACATGTCTTGATTACAATCTCTCCAACAGCAAGGTGGCTGTGGTTGATCATTTTTTTCCAAGTGTCTCACTGCTAACTGTTCAATACTTACCATCCTGAGGCAATGGGAATGCCCATCTTCCAATTTCTGATCTGGAAGTGGCATCGGTTTTCCATGAAAAAAATAATAAAATAAATTTTATTTTGCAAGGCCTGATAAAATAAACAATGGTTTAAAGTGTAATGTATACCGGTACTCACTGGGCGTTGACAGGTCCTTGGGTTGAGGCGCTGCACTTGCTGAGGACAAAAACAAAAGATTATTCAGCGATGCAAAATAATTAAGATGAAGCAAAAAGGTGCATTACCTGTGAAATGTCCTCTAGGACCAACGCTCCACAAATTTATTTATTTATATATATATATATATATATATATATATATATATATATATATATATATATATATATAAGAAAAAAACACAGTTGTTTATAAACACAACTGGAGCGACAGAGATATTAGTCAGAATGTAGTTTACAGTACAGTACAGTACTCATCTAATTTTGCCTAGTCAAAGTAAAATTAGATAGAAGGAGACATTTTAAAGCTTTTTTTTATTTCATATTTACTCATTCATTTGTAACTGAAAAGCTTTGGTCTGAATTCAGGTCATCTGGACAGTTTTTTTCCTTCTATTTTTTAATGCTGAAACGTTTCACCTTCCAGCTGGCCCCCGCCCAGTGTACACACACAAAAGGAAGAAAAAAAAGACACGGCGATGGCGTTGTAACACGCGGAGGAAGTAAGCACTGTAGTGAATACAGTTTTCCAAAAATGCTGCCCAAAGCTGTACAGCAACGCTGGCCGCTCAGCACATGCGTGTTAATGGAGACGCGTGCAGGCCTCGATAGTCTCAAAGCAAAACAAAGAAACAAACAAAACTTGTAGCATACGGCTTACTTGGATAGAATTTATTTTCTAAACTGTACTGTTCGATTTTCCTTTACATCGTCTGCCGCAGTCGTAGACACAAGTTAGCTTACGTTAGCACAATGTAGCTTAGCTGTTAGCTACATGTACGTCGTGACCACAGAATTCAAGAGAACAAAGCTATAAAACAGAACTAATTACCTTCAACTTCTGAATGGATTGCAGCAAGTTTAGGGCAGGAGTTCCGTGACAAATGGACTGAACACAGTTTAGCTCCGTGATCACCGCAGCACAGACAGTAAACAACAACGGTTGAGATTCAAGCCAGGGCGGTTCAACAAGAGAGGCGTTGACTGGTTGGAACAGATCACGTGATACCTCCGCCAATCCAATCATAACGCTCGAGTTCCGAAGTTCTTCTTCTTGTTTTTTAATGGAAGAAAGCAAAAAACACAAGTACTGCCACCTACTGAAATGAATGTGTGACCGCGACGTCGTGGAATAAATGAGGTTTCTTGTAAATGAATCGATCGAATGAGATATAACCTGCCTAAAGGTTGAATGAATGAATAACAACAACAAACAACAACAATAATTATATTCTTCAAATAAATAATATACATTTGTAAAAAAGAAAAAAAGAATTGAGGAAATGCATTAAAATGTTATTAAAAAACAACAATCTTAATAAATCAATTGTCTAACTGCAAATTTATGGTCCTAAAAGTTTAACTCTGTGAACCAGGTCCAGATAATGTCCAAAACTGACGTTCATACGACGTACAAATGCGGTCATAGTTAGACGTCCTAATTAGACCTTGTTTGCACGTCGGGGCGACGTCTAGAATTGGACTCTCAAACGACGGACAAGTCTAATTTGTAAAAAAAGAAAAAAAAATTGAGGAAATGCATTAAAATGTTATTAAAAAACAACATTCTTATTAAATCAATTGTCTAACTGCACTTTTATAGTCCTAAAAGTTTAACTATGTGAACATGGTCCAGATCACCTCCAAAACTGACGTTCATACGACGTACAAATGCGGTCATATTTAGACGTCAAAAATAGACCTTGTTTGCACGTCAGGGCGACGTCTAGAATTGGTCTTCGACCAACGGGCTCTATATAGACGTCACCTCGACGTCCCCTGGACGTCTACTGTTTAGTGGGTACACAGCAAAATCTGTAGTGTTGTTTTTTCAATGTTAATAATTTTGAGTTAGTGGGTGTTGATTTTGGAGTTGTTTTAACACTTTTAGTGATCAAAAAGCTCTGCGAGCGTTGTCAATCAAGCGAGTTATAAGGTAACACCTGTGACTAAGTTAAATTCACTCCAGGTTGAGTTGATGACAACATCCGGTTCAGACGTGCCACGTGCGGTTTTTCCATTGCTCGGTTGGTGAATGGACGGAGAAGAGTGCAGAGAATTCAACTTGTGGATTTTTCGGCTTAAACAAGGTAAGAACATGAACTGAATATATTTACTTCTTCAAGATAATTGCTGAATGAATTTGTGATAAATGATATCGGGTGCAAAGCGACTGAATTGATGCTGGTTCATGCATGTAGCCACTAAGCTAGGCTAACTTAGTAGAAATGATATTGTGAATTATAGAAAACTAACCCTTTTTTTAATCAAAGATAAAACTGTCTAGCTACTGATTAAATTCGGTCCAGGTTAATACATTTTACCGGAGGAAAATCACATTTGTTGTGTCATTCGGTAGGCCTACCATAACTTGTTAGCTTAATGTTGGTGCTTGGTGGTGACAATTATTTATCCGGACAAATAACACTATACTTAGTTAAACGTTACGAGTAGAATGTAAAAATGCAGCGGACATCTTGTCACCTAGAGCCCTTTCTGCGATGCGTAAAATAGAATCCAGTGTAAAAACGTGGAATCTCGCAGAATTCGCTTATTTGACTGAGTTTCTGAAGTATTTTGGATGCTCCCGCTGCACCTGCTGTGGTAACAGGTGCAGGTGAGCTCTGCTGTCTGCTCCCCTCCGGACACAGGAGGGGAGAGAAAAAGCTGCGTCCAGCGCTGCAAACAGCAACTCGCTAAAAGCAACGTCCTCCACAAATATGAAGCTAGGGTAAAGTTTAGAACTTTGTGTGTGTGTGCGCGTGTGTGTGTGCGTGTGTGTGTGTGTGCGCGTGTGTGTGTGCGCGTGTGTGTGTGCGCGCGCGTGTGTGTGTGCGTGTGTGTGTGTGTGCGCGTGCACGTCATCTTCCATCATCATACCACTTTTATTTATGAAGCACTTTAAACGTCACAAGGCCAACTCAGCAAAATGGCTGCTGGATCAAATCCCAGCCTGGGACCTCATGGTGTTTACATGTTCTCCCTCTACATGAATGGGTATTTTCTCAGTACTCCAGTTTTCTCACACAGATAAAAGACATGCACTTTAGATTCACTGGTGTACACTGTAGGTCTCAAACAATTGCTTGATTTGTAAATGTTCTTTTGAACAAAATCATTTTCAAGTCTAACTTAAACCCAGCAGTTAAAAATGGGCCAGTTTATCATGAACTCCAGGGCCACTTTTTCTCCTCAGTCCACTCCTGCCTCAGTGAACCACAATGGGGTCCATCTAAAAATATAATTATTTGCACCTGATGAAGTTTAACTGCCACATTTCTCTCCTTTCTCTACAAGGTGCAGTCTAAAGAAGTGACAATGCTGCTAAAGGTGAAGTACCAGAATACCAAGAAGTAAATCCGGTTACTGTCAGAGTCAACCTTTTTGGATTTTTTTGCCCAAGGTGAGTAGCCATCTCTAAAGTTGCCCTTAGAAAAAATAACATCAAGCATTTGTGCATTTAGGATGGCTATTTAGGTTTACAATTTGAGTATCACTTGGCCCCCCCACCAAAAAAACAAACAAACTGTATTGTATTTGTATTGAAATATTGTGTTAATGTCCTAAATTCAAAAGTAAAGCTATTCATAAATGCAAATCACTTACTGCACTTGAGATCAGCATTGTTTTATTTTTTTAATCTGTTTTCATAATTTTCTTTCTACAGTCAAATACAAATGTGGGCTTCCTGATGCTACTGAACTTGATGCTATTGATGAAACCAACACATTAGTTTGATGGACAGCTGAATCAAGACTTCCTTCTGCTGTTTGGAGTTGAAACAGCCTCCAAGATGCTTGAGAAGTGGGAGACAACTTTCAACTCAACGGTTATCAAAGAGGCCAAACAGCTGACTCAGTCAACTGAGCTGTGCAGACTTCTAAAAGCAGCTGAGAATCTAACAGAAGACGATGACACCAGTAAGCTAATAAACATCATTGAATTTTATTGCTTTGTGCATTCTAATTTGATAATAATGGCTTGTTTCACCTCATTGTCCTCCTGATAGCCTGGGACAGTGACATGGCTTCTCTGCTGCTGCTCCTCCATCTCCTGCCACCCACAGCTGGACGAAAGGACCAAGATAAGCCCCAGTGATGCAGTGGAGAAAATGTTGCACTTTCACAAGGTATGCAGGACTTATTTTCATCCACCTAGCCGGTATTTTAGATGTATAAACCCAATTTAAAATAACTTGGAAAGGCATAGTCAAACAAAGAGCTGAACATCTTTATGTAATTCCAACAATAGTCCCTCAACAGTAAGGACATCTTTGACTGAAACACACAGTTTGCCAGAAAACAACTACACTTTTCTGGTGTATAGGCCCAAGTGAGCAGTTAAAAACTTGACATTTAAGGTTTTATCTTTCTGTTTTCAGTCATGCTGCAGCTTGGATGAACGCCTTCAGAGAAGAGATGGTAGACAACCATACATCCTTGCTGTTGGTCGAACCAGGAACAGGATTGACACGTTCTACATTGTTGTGGACAAACAGCTCATCCCCTGCAAAGCCACTAGCTCATTGGGTGCATTTGATGAACTTTTTTAATCCCACTACGTGTTCAACCTGTCATACGATGAGTACCTGGGCCAGTTCTTCATCTTCATCCAAACTACAGTCTACAATATTGATGTAGCAACAACAAATGAGTCTCCCAGAGTGCGTGAGTTTCATTCTCAAGTCTTCAACTAAAATACTAAAGTAAGAAACGTTCCTCTACTTTTTAGTGACATTGTGCCTGAAGGAAACCAAAACTGACTTTTTCTGCTGCTTTTGCTGCAGATTATGAACATTATTTTTTCTCCATCTGTTACATTTGACATGACTGTACTTCTTAAGCATTTGATAATGGAACATCATGAATTGTTCAAAAAGCTGTATCCTGGGAAAAACCTGATCCCGAAACATCATTTTATGATACACTAATTGGACCACTAATACATATGTGGAGCATGAGATTTGAGGCAAAACACAGAATTTTATAAAAAATACTCTTGAAAACCTCAAAAACATCACAAAATCTCTTGCAAAAAATCATCAAATGCCCATTGCATATCATTGGGAGAGATCACATCCAAAATGTTTGGACTATGGACCATTGAAATGTATTAATGTGGACAATGAAGACTATGGTGATTTGTTGGTTCGAGCTTTGCATGTTGAGTCTGTATCAAAAGACATTTACCGTATGCAACTAACTGGGTTACAATCAGTGGGACAGAGTACAGGGCAGGACTAATAATTTGCAGTGAAATTGAACATGAAATGCCTGTGTTTTTCAGAATAGAAAAAATATATGTTGTTGATGGAGTTATCTGGTTTCTTGCAAACAAGCTTGTCATTGACCATTTCAGTGAACATTTTCATGCTTACAAAGTATTTGAAAGTAATGACAAAGATGTTGTTAAAGCAGATGTCTCATGATTTATAAGCCATTTGACTTACAAAGTGCTTATGGTGGAGATGAGAGCCAATACTGTATATTGTGCCATTATTATTTTTTGTAATGGTTTCAGTTGTGCCTGATCTTGTGCCAATTCCAATGGTGCTGGGAAGTTTTTTAAATAAATAAAAAAATGGATGAAATGTATTTATTTACTTGCTCACTGCTGGTCAACACATTTGAACTATGATGTGACTTTAAAGTGTTTATGTATGGTAATGCCAGATGACTAAACTTTCAGATTTGGTGATTTGTATGTTTAGGCTAGTAAACCCAGAATCCACTTTTAAAGGACAACACCCACCGTGACAGTAACAATTCACCATATTGGAGAATTACTGTAGTATTTTATGAATTTTATTTTCATTTTTGCATTTGGGCCAGGCGAGGGTTAAAAAAAAAAAAAAAAAAAACCCACTCCCGAATGAATCCGGAAACCTGGCCGAAAAGTCCCGAAGGGTCATGCCTCTTGTTACATGAATCTCCACCCAGAAGGCAGAAGGTAGGAGTGAGTTTCCATGGAGGTTTATGAGAGAGAGTGCGTTAAAACTGCATATTTCCTGCATATTTCCTGGTGCATTTGTGTGTATGGACCAGCGCTCTGATTTTATTTATTATTTATTTTATAACACCGCTGCGGACCTGTTGCTTGATTCATTCTGCCCCTGAGGAGCGAGCCGCGCGCGGTCTCTGGCTCCTCGTTCCGCTCCGCTGGTCACCTTTGAAGTTCCTCGTGCCGGTGTAATTTGCTCCCTCGAGTGTATGTATCTGCTCTTATCTCTCGTCAGCCTTGTTGCAGCAGCACGGGTCGTGAAGCATGCGCGCGGGCAGAGCTCAGCTGCGAGGCTGGGTGCCTTTCTCATCACGGGGCGAGAAATGCGGGGCGATGCGGAAATGAATGAATTTGTCGCGATCAAACGAATTAAACTAGTATGTCTAAGTGGATGCTCGCTCAGAATATGATGACATGAGTGAGCGACAGCAGGATTAATCAACAGGCAGCTTTATGGAATATTTAAAAATGCTTCCTTTTTCTTTTCCTCTGCTCGCCTGTAACTCCAAGGCGTCACTCTGGTGACGTGAATGCCCAAGTGAATGCCCATATATGGAGAGGGGCAGATTTTCCCGGAGCTGCATGCTAAAATCTGCTATAAATCATGAAATAACACATTTAGTGTTATTTCTCCACAATATAAGTAAACGCTCCTGTATTATTTTTAAATAAACTAATAAATATTAATGGCGATGCAATTTGAAAACATGGTGGGTGTTGGACTTTAATGTATTGCAAAACAAATCGGTGAATGTAAACACATAAATGAAAGGAAATAACACAATTTTAGTGTTGAAAATGCACTTTATTGTGTCATAAAATAGCACTATATAAAGTAAAAATTTAACACTTGGAGTGAAAAGGAATAACACAAATTTAGTGTTAAAAATGCACTTTATTGTGTCATAAAATAGCACTGTATAAAGTAAAAATTTAACACTTGAAGTGAAAAGGAATAACACAATGTTGAGTTAAAAGTGCACTTTCTACAGTGTTATAAAATAACACCAATAGTGTCAAATATTTAACACTATTAAAGTGTTAAAGTGTTAACACTTTTCAAAGTGTAATTTTAACTCAAAATCCGTGAGGATTATATAAACTCAGAAAAAGTGTTAAATTTAACACTCTGTGAGTTGAATTAACACTTCCATTTTTGCTGTGTACTGGTGTATGATCGACAGCAGCTCCTTGATCTTTGTTTTTCTGCTGCTGATGTCACCTATTTGGGCCAGTATGAGCGTATCTCTGAAACCCCACTCTTTCCCCGCTGCTGGTGGAGCTGCCTGTTTACCGCCGCTGCGCCCCTCACCTTCCTACCTAGAGATATCGCTCCAGACGCCGGGGAAAACGAGCTGACCAGCTGGTGAAGCTGAAAACTCTGTGTGCTGCATCTTCCTCTCCACCATGATGATGGCCATGATTTCCATCGCCAGCTTCCCGCGTGCCCGGACCAGGTAAACAATGGGAGTTGGCGGCCAGCGCAGCTCACTCCTCTAGGTCACTCGACCTAGAGGAGTTTTTACTGAAAACCTGCGGCCGCTGGCACACGCTCACTCCACCGTTGCTCGAACCACCTCGGATAACATCAGGATGTGTGTGATCAACGCAAGATTGGTCACCAACAAAACTTTAATCCTCAGGGATTACAGGTAGTCCCCGACTTACGAGCGCTATTACTTACGAGGTCCCGGACTTACGAGTATGCATCTCATTAAAAAAAAAAAATATATATATATATATATTTTTTTTTTTACTTTTTTTTTTTTTATAAATGAATACATGTACAGTACTGTACAGTCACCAAGCACTTAGCCTATCCTAACACAGTTTTTAAAGATGAAGGAGTGAGTTGAATTGTCTCCCTTTCACATAAAGGGAGCTAGCTCCCTTTATGGGAATGGAGCCTGCAGGGAGGAGGGACACAATTCAACTGACTCCTTAACTGTGTTAGGATAGGCTAAGTGCTTGGTGACTGTACAGTACTGTACATTTATCTATTTATAAATAAAAAACAATAAAAAAATAAAAATACTGTATATACAGTACTGTATATTTTTAATAAATAGATAAATGTACAGTACTGTACAGTCACCAAGCACTTAGCCTATCCTAACACAGTTTTTAAAGATGAAGGAGTCAGTTGAATTGTCTCCCTCCTCCCTGCAGGCTCCATTCCCATAAAGGGAGCTAGCTCCCTTTATGTGAAAGGGAGACAATTCAACTTATTCCTTCATCTTTAAAAACTGTGTTAGGATAGGCTAAGTGCTTGGTGACTGTCCAGTACTGTACATCTATTCATTTATTTAAAAAAAAAAAGTTTTTATTTATTTTTATTTTTTTATTTTTTTTTTACTATGTGATCCTACTTACAAATTTTTGACATACGAGCACCCCCTAGGGACGGAACTCGCTCGTAAGTCGGGGACTACCTGTACTTTCAAGAGCACAATTTGGACTTTTTCTGCATCACAGAGACTTGGATGTCGCCGAGTGAGTCCAACGCCTTGAATTATTTTTTACCACTGAACTGTCTGTATTTTAACAACTCGCAGCCATCAAGTCATGGTGGTGGTGGATTACTAACAATATTCAAATCATCTTTTGACTGTAAACAATTGCCCATCCTGGTTTCCTGCTCCAGTTTTGAGCTGACTGTCTTTGAACTCGGCCATTCACCTGCGACTTTATGCACACTCCTCTACCGTCCTCTTCAATCTAAGGATTTTATCAATGAATTTTCTGATTTCATCAATTAATTTTCTGATTTCTTGGCTGAAATCACATCAAAATATGATTGTGTAGTCATTATTAGTGATTTTAATTTGCATGTGTGCTGTCATGAGAAGCCCATGTTTAAGGACTTTTTAGATTTACTGGACTCATTTAATCTAAATCAGCATTTAACGGTCCCACCTAAGAGCGAGGACATACACTGGACCTTGTTTTAACTTGTGATGCGACTGTTACTAATCTTGAAATAGGTGACAATGTGTTTTCAGACCACATGCCAGTCCAGTTTGAGTTCACCCTCCCCCATCTAACTCCTAAGCCATGCATTCCTGCACGTCGCAGTCGGGCCATTAACCATTTCACTGTTGCACGTTTCACAGATGTTTACAACTCTGAAATGATCATTCAGCCCCCGGTGTTTCTCTCATCCACTTAGGAGCTGACATCCCAGTTAAACTATGTCTGTTTAAAGGCTCTGGATCATGTTTCTCCTGTGAAATCTAGAAAATCAAAACTCTGAGCAGAACCTTAGCTGAATGACGTCACCAAGGCCGTTAGGCAGCAGTGCAGGAGGGTGGAACGCAAATTGAGTAAAGACAGGCTGCAGGTCTCTTTTCAAATACTAAAAGAGAGTTGGCGTTGTATCAGAAAGTGGTAAAAACTGCTAAATCCCAATACTTTTCTGATATCATTGCCTCAAACTCTCACAATCCTCGAGTTCTGTTCACTACCCTAAACTCTGTTATCTACCTCACTAAACCATCACTTCTGGAAGCATCGGCTGAGCTGTGCGAGAACTTCCTACATTTCTTTTTATTAAAAAAATGCCACCACCAGGGCTCTCATTTCTCCTCCAACTCATGATCCATCCATCCCACCTCAATCTGTTGCTGGATTTCACAATTTTGAACCAATCTCTCTGTCTTCTCTAGAGCAGGTCATGTGCAACCTGAAACCATCTGGTTCCCCCTTTGATGTGGTCCCCCCTCAGCTACTAAAGGTTTTTCCTACTCTAGGTCCCTCCATTCTTGCTATCGTAAATAGCAGTTTATCCACTGGCGTGATGCCAAAAAAACATTAAAACATGCTGTTGTTCAACCTCTCCTGAAAAACCAAACCTTGACCCCTTAGTAGTATCCAACTTCCGACCTGTCTCCAGACTCCCATTTGTTTCTAAATTTCTGGAAAAAATAGTCGAGTCCCAGTTGAAATGATTCCTAAAGGATCACGCTATCCTTGAGCTATTCCAATCTGGCTTTAAACCTCTCCACACCACTGAAACTGCCCTACTGAAGGTTTTTAATGACATCTTCTTATCCACAGACACTGCTGATTCAGTGTTGGTTGTCCTATTGGACCATACATCTGCTTTTGATACCATTGACCATGAGATCCTCATTGCTAGGCTGGAGCAGTGGGTGGGCATCACAGGGTCAGCCCTCAATTGGTTCAGATCCTACCTCACTGACAGATCCTTTTGCGTTTCCATCAACAATTTTTGTTCTGCAGCGGCATCACTTAAATGAGGGGTTCCGCAGGGGTCCATCCTGGGTTCTCTCCTATTCTCCTTATACCTGCTGCCACTTGGTGCCATTTTCCATAAATACAACATACCTTTCCACTTCTATGCCGATGACTGTTGAATTTACTTCCTCCTAAGACACAATGGTGCATGCTATATTCAACCTCTGCTCGACTGCCTTGGTGACATCAGGGACTGGATGGCTTTAAATTTCTTAAGCTTCAATGAAAAGAAGTCTGAAGCCATGTTGTTCCCTCCCAACGACACAATCACGAACCACTGCAACATTTCTGCTCTAGCCCTGTCTGAAAAAAAAATCACAAATCTGGGAGTCATAATGGATCCTTCCATGAAACTCACCAGTCATGTAAACATGATCATTAAATCCTGTTTTTTTCCAGCTGATGCAACTGTCTAAGCTGAAGCCCATATAATCCAAAAATAACCTGGAGACAGTAATTCACGCATTTATTACATCTAGGCTTGATTACTGCAATTCACTCCTGTCTGGTATCAGTCAGACCACCATTACACGACTACAACTGGTCCAGAACGCAGCAGCCCGATTTTTAACCAGTACAGGCAAAAGAGAGCACATTACACCAGTATTGGTCTCCTTGCACTGGCTACCGGTTCATCTCCGAATCCAGTTCAAAATTCTCTTGTATATCTACAAATCGCTGAACAGTCTTGCACCCCTCTATCTCTCTGATTTGCTACACCCCTATGTCCTCCAACATGCTCTGAGGTCAGTGGACCAGTTACTTCTAACAGTTCCAAGATCTCGTCTTAAGCACAGAGGTGACGGGGCCTTCTCTGTAGCAGGCCCAAGACTTTGGAATGAGTTACCTCTGCTCGTCAGACAGGCCTCCTCCCTCTTGGTTTTCAAATCCTGTTTAAAGACCTACTACTATTCTGTTGCTTTCAACAACAGATGATCTGTGTTTGGTCATTTTATTTATTATCTGCAATGATTTTACGTCTATATTCATTTTTTTGGTAATTCATTTTGTATGTTGCCTATGTGTTACCGTTTGTTTGTTTGTTTGTTTGTACGGCACTTTGGTTGGCATTGTCGCTGTTTTAAGTGCTCTATAACTAAAATGGTATGGTATGGAAATCTGTTTGAAACCCATGAAACCCATGTTACATTTGTCCCGATGCTAATGCTAATGAAGCCCTACAGTAACTGCAAAATATCCTCAGCTCGCTGCAGAGCAAACACCACGAGGTTCTTTACATTGTGGCTGGAGACTTTAATCATGTGAATCTAAAGGACTGCCTCCTAAGTTTAAACCAGCATATGGGCATACCAACATGTGGAAACAACATACTGGACTGTGTTTACATGAATGTAAAAGATGCATACAAAGCCAAACACCAACCCTATCTAGGATTCTCTGATCTTATCTCAATTTTACTGGTCCCTGCAAATATGTCCCGCTGAGACGCTCCAGACAGTATACAAGAAAG
>JBBPBX010070817.1:1601-18488 GCA_038048925.1 Garcialebias charrua | reverse complement strand
AACCATTTGGCAAGTATCAGTGTGTGCTAAACAGCAGAGTTTTCACTAACAAATTTGCACTTTATTTCAAATCTGCCTTTTAAAACTCACTGATGTGCCTTTAACACACCATTACAATGCTCAATGCTTGCAGAGCAATGATGTCAGGTAATGAGTGTATTGGTTGCAATACATCAGTACCAATGGCATCCTGGGACATTGATGGGCCTGCATAGTGAAGAGCTTTATTATGACCTTAGCTGCTTTGTGTCCTCCCTTTTGCCCATCACATGAAAGATTAATGACAAAACCTGCTATGCTAACACTCAGAGGGCAAGAACCCGTAAATATGGCAGACAAAGACAAACATTATTTTAGTCTTCTGTGGTAAATGTTGCAGATAAAAAAAGACAGATTTCATATATGAGCTGAAATAAAACAATTTATTCCCCAAATTTTCTTAATTGCTGCAAAAGTTATAGTACCCCGCTTTCTTTTAGCAAACTTGAACATTCTTGCATGCTCCATCAGGCGCCTTATGTTGTTTTGATTTTTTTTTTTTTTACTCACAACGCTCATGTCCTGGTGTTTAATTGTAATGATCTCCTTCTGTGTTGTGTCTGCAGTGCTGTCAATCCTGACGCTGATGTTGAGGAGACACAGGCAGAAACAGCAGGAGGAGATGGGCGAGGAGGCGAAGGAGCTGGAGCTGCCGGACACCGTGTCACAAAAGGTGCTTTATTACACAGCTAAAGGAGAGGGAGGAGCTGAGTTGGACTTCTGCCAGCCCGTCGTCCCTCTGCGTCCCCGTCCCAAGAGAAGGGAGAGGAGGCTGCGGCGGGAGGACGTCAGGGCCAGCATACGGATGTCACTCCGAGAGTCACACCTCATTGGCCCAGAGGAGGAGGTCTTCAAGCAGTTCATCCTGGACAGACTGGCAGAAGCTGATCATGATCCTTATGTTCCACCATTTGATTGCCTCCGGACTTACGCATATGAGGGGTCAGGGTCCCCCTCAGGGTCCCTCAGCTCATTGGACTCTTCATCTCTGGAGCTGGAAGTCGTGCAACCTGTTTGCAATCCCAGACCATGTTTAATAAGACTCACTCCTTGGTATGGAGGAGGAGAGGAAGACACAATATTTTAAATTATTTTTATTATTATTATTTGAGGCGAAAAAGTAGAATATTACATCCTAAGGTAGAGCTTTTGAACCAAAACAACACTATGCCTCTGGCATCTAATTAAATGGTGTTAAACTGTAAATGTATGGAAAATAATTATTTAATAATCACAACCCTTTAAAATTGTTGTATCAAACTATTGCAACTTTTTCTCGAAACTTCTCTACATTTTTTCTCGTCTTTCCACTTTAGGAATGTAGGAATGTAATACTGACTCTTTTTTTAAAACTTTAGTTAAAAACAGCAGCTGTCTTCCTGCACATTATAAAATTGTGATCAACCATATCCTGTCAAACCTGCAGCCCCTCTCCTCCAATTTTGTTCTCTATGAAACCTTGAGAGTGTTTTAGTACTCCTTAGCTTATTAGCTTTGAGTCCGTATGTTCAGCCTTTATTCTGACTGTTGTGTTGCACTGAGCAGCAAGTGCACGGTGAATTTACCGTGTACACACGAGTGTCTGCTGAAAAGGCTCTCTGCTGCAGCTAGAAAATGGGCTGCTGCAAACAGTTTGAAGTGCTTTTTTAAGCAGAGAGGAAACAATTTCAATGACTCCTCTTTATTGTTTCATCTTTTCACAACATCGCATAATTATTATACTGTAAAAAATATATTCTATTAATTTTTATTTATGATGTTACGTTTAAGTGATAACTGTGTCAGATCCATGTATTGGACAACATTAACTGTGCCTAATGGTGTATAATTAAATATTTAAAATGTATTTATAAATTAAAGTGGTCCTTAAAAGAATGCTTAATGCATGTCACCTTTTGTGTCAAATACACAAACTGATTAGTTTGTGGTGAAAAAAGAAGAGGCCTTAAATATTTAAAGTCAAACATATTTATTA
The DNA here is from genome assembly GCA_038048925.1 of Garcialebias charrua. Classification (NCBI taxonomy): domain Eukaryota; kingdom Metazoa; phylum Chordata; class Actinopteri; order Cyprinodontiformes; family Rivulidae; genus Garcialebias; species Garcialebias charrua. Next base: position 16,474 of record JBBPBX010070817.1, on the reverse strand, counting down.
TCAGTAAAACTGACTGCATTAAAGTCATTTTGGGGTTGGCTAAAGTCGTTTTGCTGTTCTGTCCATCTGTAGCTCAATGTTTGTAATAATGATCCAGATACAGCTCTTTTGGTGTTGGTAAAAATAAATTAACTGTGGCGACCATTTTTATTTGACTTGACTAAAAGTTTAACAGCTGTAGATGTGAATATGATTACCGTATTTTCTGGTGTATAGGTCGCACCGGTGTATAGGTTGCATTGTCCAATTATCACCAATAGATTGGAAAAATCCCTAGATAGGTTGCACCGGTGTATAGGTCGCACCTACGTTTAGCTCTGCTGCAAATGTCTGCCACAGGAGCGCACAGCAAGGCTTTTAAGAAGATTAACACTTAAAAACAATTATTTGTTTGATAAAAATTATAGCAAATATGTGTCTGAGCTGAACTTTTCCTTAATAAATTAACGTAATTGTGTAATGAGCTGGAATTAAAAATGTGTTTCGCCGAAAGTGATAACAAGCCATATATAGGTCGCACCTGAGTATAGGTTGCAGGCCTTGAAAAAAACATAAAAATGTGTGACCTATACACTGGAAAATACGGTACTTTTTTAAAATCTCAGTAAAAACCCATCTTCTGGCTTTTGAAATATTTTGCTAACAGACTAATTGAGTGGAGAGTTAAGATTTTTATAAAGCTTACACTGCGAGTAAAAGTTAGAGTATGTGTTGTGAACTGCCACGCCACATTTTACTGCAGTACAGTAGTCCCTCGCTACTTGGCGGTTTGTTTATCGCAGACTCGCTCTATCACGTTTTTTCAAAATAAGATTGGACACGACACACAACTGTCTGATTGATGAAGGAACTGCACGATCGGCATGGAATTTTTATTTAAAATAAATTATTTTAAATTATTTAGCACCTGCTGCACATTTTGCAGCCCAGATCTGCAGGATAAGCTTCCTCCTGCAGCTGATCAGCCGTTCTCCGTGCAGAGTGGACATGTGGGCGTGGCCAAGAATGCTTTTAGGTGCCAGAGAGCAGCGGAGGCACAGAGAGGGAAATCATGACATGCTGTGCTCTTTTAGAGCATCTAGAAACACTAGCTGTGTTTCCATCCATTTTCATTTCGATTTTTGAGCAAATTTTTGAAATCTCGCAAATATGTAAATACAAATTAATGCGAAGCAGAAGTGTTTCCATCTGCTGGCTTGAAGCGCATCTACCAAGCCACGCACAGCGTCATTACGTCAGACGTCAGCGTCATTACGTCAGACGTCAGCACTGCGCATGTCTACAGTAAACAGGAAGTAGCAGTTGAAAACAGAACCTGGCCACACATCTCGTCAAAATGGAGAGAATATTTCAGGTACGTGTTGCTATCGGTCGAGTTGTATTTATTCTGTCATACAAACTAGTTTTAGCGATGTTACATGTTGTCCGGAGCGGAAACAGCTGATCAGTCACGTGACGTGAATGTTCGCTTCGGCAGCACGAGTCGGCAAATGTGTTTCCATCTGTCGCTGTGCGCATCTGCTCATTTTCGAACATCCCAAAAACCACCTCAAGCGAGCGTATAAACTTTTTGGCGAACTTGAGAAAGTAAATACGGATTTTGCCGTTTCCATTAAGCTTTTCTGCTGCGATACTTCAAAATGCGCACCTAGAAACCTTGATGGAAACACGGTTACTGTTTCGAATATTACAGTGTGGGAAGAGTTTAAAATGCCTTTGTATATACAGTATACAGGTAGTTCTCGACTTACGACGGAGATCCGTTCCTACGCGGCGGCGTAAACCGAATTTCTACGTAAGTCGGAACATACGTACATTCTGCACTTTATACGTACAGTTCTGTATTTTACCAAGCACTTAGCTTATCCTAACACAGTACCCTACATAATTATCAAAAAACACATACATTTGGGAGCCATAATGAAGGGAAAAAATAGTTAATTTCCTACTGGGATGCTGGTGAAGCCTTTCCTCCTTCCCTCCTCTGTATTCTCCATTCGCTTACAACGTAAAACCGCCGTCCAGCTCGGTCCATCCTCTGTATTCGTTTACGACATAAAACCGTGTTCAATGTACAGTTTTGTTTTGTTTTTTGAATATCCAGAGCACCAGACTTAGCTTTTTTAAAGAGTACAGGGCAGAATTCCTCCGCAGCTATGTTTACTACATAAAATCGGAAACCGGAAACTGCGTAACTCAGCTTTTCAAAATAAATTATCTTTTATTTTTATGGGAGATGCGTCGTAACCGCAAAATGTCGTAACTCGAGACCGTCGTATGTCGAGGACTACCTGTATACATATACTACTACAATTCCTACTTTGTGTTTTTTTTTCACTTATCACGGGGCTTCAGGGTGCAGATGCCATGTGATAAACAAGAGACTACTGTATCTGTAAAACTGATAAACAGAGAAATTGAGAAAAATTGTTTTTTGCCTTTTAGCGGCAGGCAATTAAATAATGATTGCCTTGTGCTCTTTTATATTAAAGTTACAACAGTATCTGTTTGTCTGTATATATGCTTACATTTATGCATCCAGTTGTCATAAATGTATTTCATACTCAGTAGTCCCTCGCTAGTTAGCGGTTCGTTTTTCGCTGACTCGCTACTTCGTGGTTTTTCAAAGTAAGATTGGACATAACACACAATTGTCTGATTTCCGGATGAGCTGCACGATCTGCATGGAATATATCTAAAAAAGCTAAGTCTGGTCCTCTGGACATTCAAAAAACAAAACAAAATAAAGCAAAACAATTGTAGAAACGTTTCGTCTTTTGTCCGAAAGACTTCCTCAGTCTGAGAAGCTGTATTCAGCTCAGTCTTATAAACAGCACCCTCTCACAGTGTTACACAACTGGCCCTTCCTGAAAGCAGAGAAGAAACCCAAACAGGACTCCAGCCAACCATCAGGTGAAAAGAAGGAACCCAGACCAGTGGTCATTCTGTATGTTGCGGGAGTGTCAGAGACATTGAGACATTTATTTTCTAAACACAACGTCCAGTGGCTTTTAAACCCCAAAATACATTACGGCAAAGACTGGTTCATCCCAAAGATCCAGTCCCCTGGCACAAACAGAGTAATATTGTGTATGCTGTTCAGTGTCAGGAGGGCTGTGATCAGTCTTATATCGGGGAAACTAAACAGCCACTGGCCAAAAGGATGGCCCAGCACAGAAGATCAACATCATCAGGTCAGGACTCTGTGGTCTACACTCATCTCCAGGCCAGCGGTCACTCTTTCAGGGATGAAGATGTTCACATCCTTGATAGAGAGGAACGATGGTTTGAGAGAGGAGTGAAGGAGGCCATCTTTGTGAAAAGAAACCGTCCATCATTAAACAAGGGTGGAGGCCTCCGGTTTCAACTGTCTCCCTCTTAAGACACCGGTAGAGCTCTGTGTTCGGCCGAACGGCGCTCTATGCGCACGTTCTGTGCGCTCGCGTTCACTAGCACAGCTCTACGTTCGTTCTCGCGTTAATTCTTGCGTTTTCGCTCCAAATTCTTGACGTCATTTGAGCAGCCACAGCGCAAAGCGTTCGCTGATTGGTCATTTGCTGACACACCTACTGAATTGATTGACAGGTCGGGGGAGACCAAAAAAAAAGGCGAACGGGCAGCTTCACACAGCTTCAGCCGCAGCGGTGTTATATCTTATTAAAAAGTTCTAAAAAATAATAAAAACAGGGAGCGCTGGTCCTGCAGCCCACAGCCCACCAGGAAATATTTAGAACCTTGCGCAGCCACGTAGGACTCTAGTTTAATTCGCTCGTGACAAATTAATTCATTTCTCATCATTTCAGTCATGGAGTCAGCGGAGGAGGAAGCGATCACTTGACTTTTGGCAAAAAAACTAAAGAAAAGGCCAGATCAGTTATGAAGAAGAGGAATTTAATACATGTGTGTCACATACATAACAGTCCAGTGCCGGGCAGTTTATTGTGAGACAACGCACCTTGCATACGCGGTCGTAAAATTTGAGCTTTGCGCGTTCGTGCCCTGTGGGGCTACGCTTGTGCCTCGCGCTCGCATGGCGTTGAGCGCTGTTCGGCCAAACGCAGAGCTATGCCTGGGCCTTTACAATGCTGTTATTGCTAGTATCATTCAGCCCTCTGTGAATAGCAAACAAACATCAGAGTGCTAACGATCCATTGTTAGGCTGATGGTCCTCCTTGATCATGTGAGCCACTGGTTTCAGGCTGTCATCAGCCAACTGGTTGATCCACTGTGAGAGGGTGCTATTTATAAGAGAGCTGAATACAGCAGCTCAGACTGAGGAAGTCTTTCGGACGAAGGACGAAACGTTTCTACAATTTTTTTTTGCATTGTTTTGTTTTGTTTTGTTTTTTGAATGTCCAGAGGACCAGATTTAGCATTTTTAGATTTTTCTACCTGGATTATTGAGCATGCATAAACAATTTATTGATGCCATCTCATCTCAACATGACCCATAACTAATAATATAAAACTATAATGTAAATTAACAGTCCTGCAGTAAATACCAACTTTGTGAAGGTTATGTTATTAAAGTAATTTTATTCAAACATCTTGATTCAACAATTATTGTTTTGGAATGCAGTTCACTGATGTCTTCCTCCTGTGGTTTACCAGGAAAACATAAAAAAATTACTCATCTCTACGATCACATGTTTCTTTAATGATAATTTCACAATTTATGCTACAGTCTTTGACAAAGGATCTATAACTATAAATTAACCACGGCGATCTCTCAGGAAAAAAGGCTATACTTTCTAGTTGAGAGTTCAGTAACTGGAATTAACATAAAAATAATAAAAAAAGAAAAAGATACTTTCAAAATTTAAGCTGTACTGAATATTTTAAAACGCTGAATTAAACAGAAATAGACCCGTTTAAACCAGTCATGATGGCAGAGCATGATGCAGTTAAAACACAACTAGCAATTTAAAGGTTCAGTATGCAGTTTATGTAGAACTGCAGCACTTAGAAATATTTTCAACAGGCAAAGCATTCTGATCCCTCCCCCTCAGAGCCATATATGGCTCTGCCCCCTTGTGGTCTGTTGAATTTCAAATTCAAGCTCTGTTTTTATTGGCTGATTCAAATTCAAGCTCTGTTTTTATTGGCTGGTTACAAACTCTGTTTTTATTGGCTGGAAAATGGCGGGTCACCTTTTCTTTTTAGAAATGCTTATTTACCACCTGGAGAAGCAAGGGGACAATATTTTTTTTATTTTTTTTCAGAGATTACCTGGCTAACATCAGTCTGTCAGGAGGTAGTGACAGAGTGAAGAAATATGTTCATAAAAAAAGCTACATACTGAAGCTTTAACATGTTTAATTAACAAAAACTGGCGACATGAAGTATTAATGTTGATAAAATGGTACAGAACAGTCAGTTAACGTTTATCAAGGGCAAAAGAAAATTGCATTTTTATCAACTTACCAGAGAAAACCTGTCTGAAACATCAAGAATGAACTACGTTCGATGCTAGCAGTGCAGCTGTTTAGAACAGTTTGGAACAAATCACCTCCCCGTGACCCACGTGACTTCCGCATTCCATTCTTACAATGGGAGTCTATGGAAGTGTTGAACTCTCTCTCTATATGGCTCTGGGTTGGTCCAATGTGTGGTTGCTGCTTGTGGGACTCTGTTTGTGGCTCATCAAATTGATGACGTCCTTTGGATGAAGGATGAAACGTCTCTACAAAATAAAATTAAAAAAAAGAAACTGTTCAGATAACATGAATGAAACTTTGTTGGATTTTCTACATGGATTATTGAGCATTAACTATGATACATTTGTCCATCCATCCATCCATTGTCTTCCAGTTATCCGGGGACGGGTCACGGGGGTAGCAGCCTAAGTAAGGAGGCCCAGACTTCCCTCTCCCCAGCCACTTAGACCAGCTCCTCCGGGGGAATCCAAAGGTGTTCCCAGGCCAGCTGAGAAACATAGTCCCTCCAGCGTGTCCTGGGTCTTCCTCTGGGTCTCCTCCCGGTGGGACATGCCCGGAACATCTCACCAGGGAGGCGTCCAGGAGGCATCCTAACCAGATGCCTGAGCCACCTCAACTGGCTCCTCTCGATGTGGAGAAGCAGCAGCTCTACTCTGAGTCCCTCCCGGATGACTGAGCTTCTCACCCTATCTCTAAGGGAGAGTCCAGACACCTTGCCGAGAAAACTCATTTCAGCCGCTTGTATCCGAGATCTCGTTCTTTCGGTCACAACCCAAAACTCATGACCATAGATGAGGGTGGGAACGTAGATCGGTCGGTAAATTGAGAGCTTTGCCTTTTGACTCAGCTCTCTCTTCACCACGACAGACCGGTACAGCGCCCACTTCACTACGGATGCTACACATATCCGCCTATCAATCTCATGCTCCAGTTTTCCCTCATTTGTGAACAAGACCTCGAGATACTTAAACTCCTCCACTTGGGGTAGGACCTCCTCCTCGACCCAGAGATGGCACGCTAACCTTTTCTGGCTCAAGACCATGGCCTCGGATATGGAGGAACTGATCCTCATCCCGGCCACATCACACTCGGCTTCAAACTGCTCCAGTGAAAGCCGTAGATCACGACCTGATGAAGCCAATAGGACCAAATCATCTGCAAAAAACAGAGAAGTGAGTCTAAGGCCACCAAAACGGATCCCCTCAACACCTTGGCTGCGCCTAGAAATTCTGTCCATAAAAGTTATGAACAGAATCGGTGACAAAGGGCAACCTTGGCAGAGTCCAACTCTCACTGGAAACGAGCCTGACTTACTGCCGGCAATGCGGACCAAGCTCTGACACCGGTCGTACAAGGACCTAACAGCCCATATCAAAGGGCCTGGTACCCCATACTCCCAGAGTACCCCCCACAGAACCCCCCGAGGGACGCGGTCAAATGCCTTCTCCAAGTCCACAAAGCACATGTAAACTGGTTGGGCAAACTCCCACGCACCCTCCAGGACCCTGCTGAGGGTGTAGAGCTGGTCCAGTGTTCCACGACCAGGACGAAAACCACACTGCTCCTCCTGAATCCGAGGTTCGACTATCCGACGGACCCTCCTCTCCAGAACCCCTGAATAGACCTTACCAGGGAGGCTTAAGAGTGTGCTAGTGTGATCCCCCTATAGTTGGAACACACCCTACGGTCCCCCTTTTTGAATAAAGGAACCACCACCCCAGTCTGCCTATCCAAGGGAACTGCCCCCGATGTCCATGCGATATTGCAGAGTCACGTAAGCCAACACAATCCAACAACATCCAGAGCCCTAAGGAATTCTGAGCGAATCTCATCCACCCCTGGAGCCTTGCCACAACGGAGCTTTTTAACCACCTCAGTGACCTCAGCACCAGAGATTGGAGAGCCCGACCCAAAGTCCCAAGGCTCCACTACCTCAGTGGAAGACATGCCAGTAGGATTGAGGAGGTCTTCGAAGTACTCCGCCCACCCACTCACAACATCCCGAGTTGAGGTCAACAGCACGCCACCCCCACTATAAATGGTGTTGGTCGCGTACCGCTTTCCCCCCCTGAGACGCCGGATGGTGGACCAGAATCGCCTCAAAGCCGTACGGAAGTCATTCTCCATGGCCTCTCCGAACTCCTCCCATGCCCGAGTTTTTGCCTCAGCAACCACCCGAGCCGCATGCCGTTTGGACTGCCGGTACCTATAAGCTGCTTCCGGGGTCCCACAGGCCAAAAAGGCTCAATAGGACTCCTTCTTCAGCCTGACAGCATCCCTCACCACCGGTGTCCACCATCAAGTTCGAGTGTTGCCACCATGACAGGCACCAACAACCTTACGGCCACAACTCCGATAAGCTACCTCGACAAAAGAGGTGCGTAACATGGCCCACTCGGACTCAATGTCCCCCGACTCCCTCGGAACGTGTTCAAAGCTCTCCCGGAGGTGGGAGTTAAAGCTCCGTCTTATGGGAGACTCTGCCAGACGTTCCCAGCAGACCCTCACAATACGTTAGGGTCTGCCAGGTCTGACCTGCATCCTCCCCCACAGTGGTGCCAACTCACCACCAGGTAGTGGTCAGTTGACAGCTCTGCCCCTCTCTTCACCCGAGTGTCCAAGACATGTGGCCGCAGATCAGATGAGACAAAGATAAAGTCCATCATCGAACTGCGACCTAGGGTGTCCTGGTGCTAAGAGCACATATGGACACCCTTATGCCTGAACATGGTGTTCGTTATGGATAATTCATGACAAGCACAGAAGTCCAATTACAGAACACCACTCGGGTTCAGATCAGGGGGGCCGTTCCTCCCAACCACATCCCTCCAGGTCTCACTGTCATTGCCCATGTGACCGTTGAAGTCCTCCAGTAGAACAAGGGAGTCCACAGGAGGCGCACTCTCCAATAACCCCTCCAAGGACTCCAAAAAGGGTGGGTAATCTGAGCTGCCGTTTGGCACATAGGCACAAACAACAGTCAGAGCCCGTCCCCCCACATGTAGGCGAAAGGAGGCTACCCTCTCATTCACCGGGGTGAACCCCAACGTACAGGCACCAAGATGGGGGGCAACAATTATGCCCACTCCTGCTCGGCACCTCTCACCAGGGGCAACTCCAGAGTGGAAGAGTGTCCAACCCTTCTCAAGGAAACTGGTCCCAGAGCCAGAGCCATGCGTTGAGGTGAGTCTGACTATTTCTAGCCAGAACCTCTCAACCTCACACACTAGTTCAGGCTCCTTCCCCACCAGAGAGATGACATTCCACGTCCCAATGGCCAGCTTCTGTAGCCAAGGATCAGACCGCCAGGGTCTCCGCCCTCGGCCACCACCCATCCCACATTGCACCCAACCCCTTTGGCCCCTCCCACAGGTGGTGAGCCCATGGGAAGGGGGACCCACGTCTCCTCTTCGGGCTGTTCTCGGCCAGGCTCCATGGGTAAAAGCCCGGCCTGTCACGATACGGTTCCGGTGGAGGACGCAGACCCAGAATGCAGGCGAACAGGACTCAGAGACACAGATGTAAAATAATAATCACTTTAATAAACAAAACAAAAAGACTGAACGGTGTAGTCACTTACAAAACGAGGAAAAACGAGTAGTGGCTCCACCAGACATCAGGGAGGTATGGATTTGGTATTGATTTGGATTTATGACCCGGCGAGGAATACATGAAACAAGAGGGCTTTTATACTATGAGGGCGTGAGTAATCAGAGCTGCTGGGCAGGTGGTTGATGACAGGTGAGAGTGATTAGGGATGCAGACCGGAAACTGAGGAGTGAGTGACAACAAAAACAAGCATGACAGGCGCAGAGCCTGACAGAACCCCCCCCTCAAGGGTGGCACCCGACACCCCCAAGAAGGGCCCCCCCCACAAGAACAAGGGCGGGCGGAGGGAGGCAACAGGCAGGACGGCGGGCCAACAACAGCCAGATCTGGAGGACGTCCAGGAGGCCGCCTATCACCCTCAGCCTGGACCGGAGGACGTCCAGGAGACCGCCCATCACCACCAGCCTTATCCGGAGGCCGTCCAGGAGGCCACCCATGACCACCAGCCTGATCCGGAGGCCGTCCAGGAAGCCGCCTATCGTGCAGCGAAACGTCAGGCGGGCGACCAGAGTACCAAAACACAACCCCAAGGATAGGGACGGCTGGGACACCACAGACAGCTGGGACACCACAGTCGGCCTGCACACAGTCGTCGGCCGGCACACAGTCGTCGGCCGGCACACAGTCGTCGGCCGGCACACAGTCGTCGGCCGGAACACAGTCGTCGGCCGGCACACAATCGTCGGCCGGAACACAGTCGTCAGCCGGAACACAGTCGTCGGCCGGAACACAGTCGTCGGCCGGAACACAGTCATCGGCCGGAACACAGTCGTCGGCCGGAACACAGTCGTCGGCCGGAACACAGTCGTCGGCCGGAACACAGTCGTCGGCCGGAACACAGTCGTCGGCCGGTCCTCTGCCATCGTCGTCGCCAGGACCCCCGTCATTGGGCGCCGAGACGTCTGCGGCGCCGGGACCCTCTGTCGGGGACGAGGCGTCTGCGGCGCTGGGACCCCGTCGTCAGGACCCTCCGAGACGTCGTTGGGGACCTCGTCATCAGGACCCTCTGAGACGACGTGTGGATCCTCATCGTGGGGACCCTCTGAGATGACGTGTGGACCCTCCTCGTGGAGACTGTCGGAGACGTCGTGGGGACCCTCGTCGTGGGGACCCTCGTCGTGGGGACCCTCGCCGTGGGGACCCTCGTCGTGGGGACCCTCGGAGACGTCGTGGGGACCCTCGGAGACGTCGTGGGGACCCTCGGAGACGTCGTGGGGACCGTCGGAGACGTCGTGGGGACCGTCGTCGTGGGGACCCTCGTCCTGGGGACCCTCGTCGTGGGGACCCTCGGAGACGTCGTGGGGACCCTCTGAGACATCGTGGGGACCCTCTGAGATGTCGTGGGGACCCTCTGAGACGTTGTGGGGACCCTCTGAGACGTCGTGGGGACCCTCTGAGACTTCGTCGGGTGGTGAGACGTCGTCGGGCTCCTCTGAGACGTCATCCGGACCCTCGTCGTCAGGACCCTCGTCGTCGGGCTCCTCTGAGACTGCAGGCGAGGAGACCACCGTCGAGACTGCAGGCGAGGAGACCACCGTCGAGACTGCAGGCGAGGAGACCACCGTCGAGCCTGCAGGCGAGGAGACCACCGTCGAGACTGCAGGCGAGGAGACCACCGTCGAGACTACAGGCTCTGGACCAGGTGAGGAGTTGTCATCGGGCGCCGAGACCACAGGTGGTGAGACCCCAGGCGTTGAGAGGCCTGCAGCAGCCGAAGCGTCGAACTCTGCAGCAGCCGAAGCGTCGAGGTCTGCAGCAACCGAAGCGTCGTGGTCTGCAGTAGCCAAAGCGTCGTGGTCTGCAGCAGCCGAAGCGTCGTGGTCTGCAGCAACCGAAGCGTCGTGGTCTGCAGCATCCGAAGCGTCGTGGTCTGCAGCAGCCGAAGCGTCGAGGTCTGCAGCAGCCGAAGCGTCGAGGTCTGCAGCAGCCGAAGCGTCGAGGTCTGCAGCAGCCGAAGCGTCAAGGTCTGCAGCAGCCGAAGCGTCGAGGTCTGCAGCAGCCGAAGCGTCGAGGTCTGCAGCAGCCGAAGCGTCAAGGTCTGCAGCAGCCGAAGCGTCAAGGTCTGCAGCAGCCGAAGCGTCGAAGCGTCGGGTCTGCAGCAGCCGAAGCGTCGAGGTCTGCAGCAGCCGAAGCGTCGAGGTCTGCAGCAGCCGAAGCGTCGGGGTCTGCAGCAGCCGAAGCGTCGGGGTCTGCAGCAGCTGGTTCAGAGTCATTTGCGGCTGGTCCCTGATCTCCAACGGCAGGGAGGACCTCAGCAGGAACAGTGAGGAGCTCTGGAACGAAGACCCCCGATGAGGTGAAGCCTCCAGATGGATGAGTGAGGACCTCAGGACCCAGGACCACATCTGGACCAATGTCTGAGCTGGGAGGTGCATCAGGCTGAGAAGCTGCTACTGGGCTCAGATATTCAGTTGTGGGTGGATGGGTGGGAGTTGCAGCTGTCTGTAAGTTCTGACGTTCAGCAGCTCTGGGACTTTCAGCTGCTGTGGGTGAGCTCAGAAGAGGACTTGATGAAGATGAGGAGTTGTGATCAGTAGGAGGTGAGTTGGGAGGTGGACCTGGCTGAACGCGAGCGAGCAGCAGTGAGCGTAACACACAGCTCTCCTTCCATGCTTGCTCGAACAGCTGCCACGCCCCAGCGTGTCGTCTCTGTTATCAGCTCCAGTATACGAGGAAATGATTCCTTCGGCAGCGATTAATCTCTCCCACAAAACACTGGAGCTGCAGTCTTCCTCCTTCTTCATAACAGAAGCGCAAGGGCGCGCAGCCTCCTCCGTCAGCTCCAGTCTCACCTCAGTCCTGTCAGAACTGCTGTCAGCACACGGGCTGACACATGCCCTCCCCTTTGAAAATTTCCCCGGCTTTTCTGACAGCCGGCGTGGAGAGTTCGACGGTGGGCTGGGCTGGAACCCGGAAATGTCCGCACGTTCTGTCCAGCGGTGACGTGGACTGAGAGCCGTTACCGGATCCATCCAAAACCCATTTGGGTCCTCGTCCTCCTCGTCCGAGTCGGACCACATCGACCCGAGTGTTGGAACGGAGGGGGGAGACGGCCAACAAGCAGCGAGGCCGCCTCCAAGCTTCCTCCGCTCTTCCTCCTCGACCAGAAGCGGGGATGAGAGAACCTCCGTCTCCGAGCTGTGGTTTCCCCAGCCGGTCTCCGCACGAAATCCGTACACGTGTATCACGGTCGGCTCGTCCTGTCCTAGGGCCGCGTCTGTCTGACGCTGAGCGAGTCTGTTCCGCCTGCGGGTTCTGCGATTTCGTGATGGCCGGGTCATACTGTCACAATACGGTTCCGGTGGAGGACGCAGACCCAGAATGTAGGCGAACAGGACTCAGAGACACAGATGTAAAATAATAATCACTTTAATAAACAAAACAAAAAGACTGAACGGTGCAGTCACTTACAAAACGAGGAAAAACGAGTAGTGGCTCCACCAGACATCAGGGAGGTATGGATTTGGTATTGATTTGGATTTATGACCCGGCGAGGAACACATGAAACAAGAGGGCTTTTATACTATGAGGGAGTAATCAGAGCTGCTGGGCAGGTGGTTGATGACAGTTGAGAGTGATTAGGGATGCAGACCGGAAACTGAGGAGTGAGTGACAACAAAAACAAGCATGACAGGCGCAGAGCCTGACATGGCCACCAGGCGCTCGCCAGTGTGCCCCACCTCCGGGCCTGGTTCCAGAGTGGGGCCCCGGTGACCTGCGTCCGGGTGAGGGAGCAGTTTGTCCATTTATTTCACTCATCATAAGGGGTCTTTGGGCTGCACTTTGTCTGGTCCCTCACCTAGGACCTGTCTGCCTTGGATGACCCTACTAGGGGCATGAAGCCCTTGACAGCATAGCTCCTAGGATCATTGGGACACTCAAACCCCTCCACCACGGTAAGGTGGCAGCCCAGGGAGGGGATGATAAATTTGTGGTCATTTAATTGAAAATGTACTGTAGATATAAAAAGAAGACCAAACATCCCATTTTTAACATTTTATCTAATTAATATATTATTTTAAACAGTCATCACTGACGAGGATATAGGCAAAGACTGATTGCTATTAGCTAATTAAGGTTGACAAAGACTTGATTTGAGATGCATACAGAAATAAGGATTGTCTATATCTGGAGCAAGGTACGTATAATATAAGGAATAATGCAGTGTCTCTTCTTCCTTCATGGTCATTAGACAAACCGTACAAGCAGTTGTGTAGGCGGTTGCTTGTGGGATGACTTCTGGTAATTGTGAGGTGATCAGAGCCAGCCCCCTTCACCTACTCATCCACTAATTGGGCTGTTTGTTGGTTGTTAAGGTCAGAACTTGAACCATAGAGAATATAGTTCTCACCTAAGAAGAAATAATAATAATAATAATAACGCACAAGCTTGTTTTGAAGGAAAAAAATGCAATGTGATGAAAACAAGTAATTGCATGAATTTATTCAGCGTTTCCTGCTGCGGTAACTTGTATGAGTTCTGCAGCACTCAGCATGACGTATCCAGACATCCCTGCAACTCAAAGTGCGCTTCAAATGACTTTCTCAGTTGGAAACAATCCATTTGTCCAGAGCTTTTCAAACTAAATTATTGTCTCACAAAAGCTTCTAAAGACACCGGTGTTCACAAAAGAAAGCCTTTTTAGAAAGTATTTCAAACCAGTCTTCACCATTGAGCATGCATTGGAGTTGCCTGCAAAAGCTCTGGTATAATTCTTTTTTACAATGGTGCCTTAATGTCAGAGATCATTCAGCTGCTGGTGTCATTTAACCTTCTGAATTTCTGCCATTATCCACAGTGAATATTACGGGTAATTTAACCTAACAGCCCTTTTCTTTGTGTAATTATACCCATTACAGGAACGTGAAGGATTTCTCTCTGTCAACGGTCCCTGTCCTCAGCTCTTTCTCAAAGGGTTTTTTAGATTCAGTTCCTCTTTTCAAACCTACAGCTGAACTCATCACACAGCACCACCACGCACACTAGAGGTTCTTTAGCGGGGACGCTCATTTGCCAGACAGTGAGTAGATTGAAAAGATGCCTGAAAGGATTTGGAGAGCCATTTTTCCATTCATTAGGAACATGCATGCCTTAAGGTTTGGCTCAAGAGAGAACAAATGATTCATGAGCTATTATGTAAAGTTTCCATACATTTTCAACATTAAAATTAAAATCTGATTTTTATTTTATTTTAGCCATTTAAGTAATTAAGCATCTGCTCATACAGATTTGTAAGTATTAATTAAATAGTGATATTAGATACAGTTTTGGTAACACCACAATAAAGGGCCAAATAGATTGCCCACCTACAATATAAATTAATGAGAAATAAATCACTGACTACTTGCTAAGTTACCATTACCTAATAAATTCCTTTTGACACTTTTATTAAAAAAGTAAATGATTTGGTAATTAGTTAATGGTCAGGGAACCATTTTTTATGATATATTGTATGATAAAAATGATGTTTAACATGAGATATTGGCTCATACTGCAGTTTGTATTAAGATACCATTGAGTGCTTTCTGCATCAGTCTTTTAATGTGTACTTATTTCTAATTCCCAACTGCACTGTTTGCAGTTGCTTTCACTGTTTACATTTGTTTTCAATGTTTGCAAGTTTTCTGTTGCATGTGTTTTTGTGTTTGCATTTTTTGTGTTGTTATATGTGTTTGGTGTTTGCATGCTTTTTTGTGTTTGTATTTGTTTTATTAGTGTTTGCATTTGACTTTTGTTTGCATATTTGTTGTTTGTTTTTTCTGTTTGCATTTGTTTTTTGTGTTTGCATGTTTTTTGTGTGTGTTTGCATTATAGATTGTGTGTGTG
>JBBPBX010070815.1:0-18488 GCA_038048925.1 Garcialebias charrua | reverse complement strand
CCGTCTTATCTCAAAACGCCTGGGATGTTTTGTAAACTTGACGCTCTCATCCTCCCAAATCTGCTACTCCATGGACGTCAGTGGAGCCCAGCTGAAAAAACATTTGTCATCGGTTCAGAACTTTGGCTTCGTTTTCTGGCAGTGGCCGGCAGCCCCCCCCCAAGTACCTGCCTTTGAGACTCCTCTCTCCTCCCCCTTCTGCGTAATGTCGGTGTCATTATGTGCTTGTGTGCGAGATTTTTTTCATTACCACATGTTTGACCTTCACAGGTCAGAAATGTGTTAGGAATTTTTTTGTCTCCAAACCCTATGTGTTGATTTTTCATCACTTTTGTCTGTCCAGCAGATCTCACTTGTAAATGAGTCTTTGAGACTCAATGTGATTTATCTGTTTAAATAAAGGTTGAATGAATGAATGAATGAATGAAAGCTGAAAAAAACAAAAAACGCTACACTTCCGGGTTGACGGAAACACGCTGCCTACTCACAGCGATTATAAAGCTGATAACGTTATGTTAAACATGCTAGTAGGTAGTAGGTTACCTATTCTTCGCGACGAATGGGGATGATAACAGTTGATAACGCCCATTGTATGGACTGACAACATCCGAACCCGCTGATTTCACACTGGGATAAAGTATTTTAAAGTAGATGATTTCTTTAATATCAAAAGCAAAATCTTACTTCTAAGCTACAAAGCCCTCAACAACCTAGCTCCATCTTTTATTACATATTTTATTGTCTATTATTCCTAACAGCCTCAAAACACAGGTCCTTGAATCCATTACAGTACACAATGCTACCCTCACACATACTGAATGTTTAGGATTGGCATGAAATATTTTTTTCATGAACCTTTTTCTAGACATTTTTCATTTCCTGTGCATCTTTTTTTCTGCCAAACTTAAAGGTTTCAAAATCCAAAGTTCAATAATGAATATGTTTCTCGGGGAAGAAAAAGTATCATAAATAAAGATAGGAACTATCAGACAAATATATATTTTATTTATTGGGGTGATGTTTTTATTGTGAGTTACTGGATTGCATAAATGTTAATAGTGTAATTTTGTAGACTGTACAGCTAAAACTAACTTCTTAAAATGGGTAGGTTGATTCTTCTTCTGGAAAAGGAACCCCAAAAAATGTTAACGTAAATAGTGCCCTCTTGTAACAGCCTCCTAGCCTCTACCTTGGAACAGTGGCCACAATGTTAGAGTATCAACCACGTGGCCTATCTTCTGAAGTAAGTATGAGCTAAACATCCATGCAGAAAGAATAAAGGCAACTGTTGTTGTAGAAGGGATTAAAGGGTTAATACAACTTATCTTGGATAATCTAGAATGGAAGTTAACCATGTTTGATAGTTTGATGCAACTGTCCCAGCTTTTTAAAAATGTATGCAGCCAAATTGTGCACACAGTATTGACATTATGTATGCACTGCATGAACCAATATGTACAATTTGAAATGTGTACATTTGATCTTATGTTCATTAAATGTTTAGTGTTTTAGTGTTGGTGTAAATTTTCATACTTTTATACTACTATGCAAAAACTCAGGACAGTGTTACACTTTTACTATTTTATGCTTATGTTTATTAAATGTTTCAGTGTTTTAGTGTTTAAATGGTTACTGTTGCACCGAGGGACTGAGAGAAACACAATTTCAATCCTGTGTATGTCCTGTACATATTGCAGTTCTGACAATAAAGTTGACTTTGACTTTGATTTGAGATTTGTACAGTTGTGTATCTTGTGGTCACATGCAAATCTAGTTGTACCTTTGTGGATCTTGTTGCATGCATAGATATTTTGTTGTACAATGTTGTGCATATATTTTTAGATCAATTTATCTCTGTAATTTCGCAGTCAAAGATGAAGATAAACAGCATGTTTTCACGGGGTACTCCTGTTTAACAGTACAATTTAAAATTTACAACCCACGTAAAAAAAATCCAACAATTTTAAATCTGGTCCTCTGGATAGTTTCTTTGTGTTGAAATGTTTCTTCTTTCATCCCTGATCGGAAGGTTGGAGGTTCGAATCCCGGTTCCCCACACCATGTGTCATTGTGTCCCTGGGCAAGACACTTAACCCCGAGTTGCTCCTGGTAGGACTGGATGGCGCCTTGCATGGCAGTCTACTACTACCGGTGTATTGATGTGTGTATGAATGGGTGGATGGTTGGTATTGTAAAGCGCTTTGGAGCCCCTCATCGGGTGCTGGAAAGCGCTATATAAATAAGCTCCATTTACCATTTACCATCCAAAGTTATTCATCAGTTGGAGGAGCCACAACAAACTTAGTCCCATAGGTAGCACACTCACATAAACCAACCAAAGATGGTTTCTGGAGTCCTCCCTCTCCCCCACCGACTCCTCTGAGGCAGCCATAGCCAAAGTGGTTCAAAACATCAAAGTTCATTCTCAATTATCCATGTACAAAAATCCAACAAAGTTAAGTCAAGTCCTCTGGACGATTTTTTTTTTGTGTTGAAACATTTGATCAATCATCCAGAAGACCATCAGTCCGAGGAGCCACAACAACCTCAATACCGTAAGTATCACATTCCAACCAGTTTCATTGTGATAATTTGATGGTTTGATGGTACAATTTACTGTTCAAAGGTTCAAATAAGATAAGATAGAACTTGATTGATTCCACAGGAAATTGTTGAAAACCCCTTGATCATTACAGCTACCATATTCATTAGTGTATAATGCAGTACATTTAACCACAAAAATCATCCATAAATTTGGGAGGTAGTATTATACATGGGAGTAGATTTCTATCACACAATATGTGTACATGAAAATGGTGACTTACAAAGTACATGAAGCTGTGCTAAGCTGGGCTAAGTTGGGTAAAGTTAAGCACCCCCAGTGATGTCATCACTCTAACATTACTTTTCCCCACTTGCGCCCTCTGGTTGACTATGTCTGCTAGAACATGTACATGAACCCTCCATCTGTTACCCTGAGCGAACAAGATGGCAGCCCTCTGCTGCAGTAGCTCAGTGGTAAATGGTTTCATCAGGAAGGTCATTCAGCATTAGAAAAATCCAAAACTTCATGCGAGTTTGCTCACTGTGGCAACCTCTACAGAATGGAGTAGTCGAAATGAAAGAAAAATAGAAGAAAAAAATCCAGTGACGTGTTCCTTGAGGGTCTAATTATCTTAGCTTGAAACAACAAAACTGAGATAATGACTACTAACAACTGATCTTTCACATATGGGGTCAACATATGGAATTTGTTACACGTGCACCACTAAATTGACAATAATTGGGCCGCCCCTAAAATAACATTAGCCATCCTTTGAAAAGGAACCAGACATGTTGCAGTGGTGCATATTGGTCTCTGCTGCATCTCATCTTCTTTTTCATTTATTTCTGCGTTCTTCTGTCAAAAATGCACATGGCGTCATATATGATTCTAAATCATAGGTTATTAAAAAAATTATTTCACCTGCCACGAAATTAGCCATCAAAATTCTGTGTCATATCTACCCTTGAGCTCCTACAAAATTGACAGAAATGAAAAACAGAAATATAATAGATCTCTTCCAGAGTCCTGAGGGGGAGAATTTAACATTTCAATGTCACGTCTTCCTTGTACAGTGAATCAATGTGATTTTAGTAAGCGTTTCATATGATATAAATCACCCTGGGTCTAGATCAGGGGGAGGGAAGAGAAAAATCCCATTTACAAATTGTGTCCTCGTTTGTTAGTGGCACAGCACCTCAATTACCCAGTGAGCAGGTTTTTATTTATTCATGCAGACAAAGTCACGTATTCATGAGGATTAACCCAAAAGTCGCTCATAGACTGGCAGGCACAGATTGCATATTTTACCATATGAGGAATAGCTGACGCGTGTACCCTCAGAAGATTGAGAGAAAGCTTGAGCGAGGAAGGACTCGCTGAGTGAGCTTTTGGGTCACAGGGTGGTCAGTTTCACTAACTTTGGTTGGAATGTGTAAAAATACATAGGAAGGAATAATGAATTAAATGTTTGCAGCAGAGTATTATTGCTTTGAAGACGTTAAAGAGGATGAGTTGCTGTAACAACATATAGGAACTTGAGAAACGTTGTGTCTGAAAAACCTATTTACATTTTTTGAAGGGAAATTCTTTTTTTTTATCTGAAACCACAAGAAGCTATTTGAAAGGAAATGTCTGAATAAATCAAAATGCTACATTCACATGCAGCTTCACAAACAATTGTAGAAACAAAATAGACAGCATGTGCATCAATTCCCATGACTGGTATCATACTGCCTACAAAACACAGTCCCCCCACAGATAAAGTGGACTCTCTCTTGACAATATCAAATCATCCTAATAGCAAAATGTCTCTTCAGAAATGGTTAAAGAAAATCTCTGTCCCCTGTTACATTACCCACATTTATCAGGATGCAGCTCAGCCATTACATCTGGGGGTTTATCAAATTATCCACATTACTACCGACCAACATTGTCTGAGTTGCTGCAAAGCAATATTCTAGGATAGCACAGCATCCACAAGCAAATTATGCCGCACATAACATAGAGTTCAGTGGAGCGTTAACAGAATGGATGGCCATACCCTGATTTTCTCTCTGTTGGGACAGATGTCACCAAGTCCCCCAGACTCATAAGGTGGATGGCCCTGTAAGCAATGGCAGATGCTCTGGAGGTAAGACAGATGGGATTTTCCGAAGTTCCGTGAAAGTTTGCACTTTTTTTTTTTAACTAAGGAAAAATGAATATTAATCGTTCACTTCACAAGCATTGTCTGTTCGCTGAAATAAATTCAGAGGAGAAAGTAGTTTCTTCAATCGTTACAAATTAAACTAATCTTACTTTCAGAGCCATTTTAAGGGACATCTGACCAGAAAAGGTAACAAAAATTAACACCTTGTTTTGAGACTTTGACATTGAATTTTGAGAACACCGAATAGTAAAAATAAGAATGCAGCAGCAGCACTTAGTGAAAAGGTGTAATACAAAAATTACTAATTGTTCTTGTTTTTTTTTTTTGTCTATTTGTTTGCATTTGTACAATCAGTAAGTGTTAAATATTTGTTTGTACATACATTCAAGTAAATTATTGACTGAATAAATGTGTGTGAGTTCCTGCTGCAAAAGTGAATCTTGCATTGGAAACCAGGCAGCAGCTTACAATTTAAACGCTGCATAAAAATAAAATAAAAACGCACATTCACAGACACTGCATTATCAATCCTCTATTGTTGAATAATTGCCACCGATGAAGCAAAACTAACAATATTTCATTCAACACAATCTGTGGAAAACTGAAATCAATGAGGCTGAAAAGTGCAGTTTAAATGTGATCACATCACTGACAACCAACAATGACAACAACAATAGAAGAAAGCTCCTTAAAAACCCAACAAAGCTGCTCATGGGTTTAGATTTTGTCAGGTTACTGAATATTAGCAAACCTACTGATCTTTTTTTAAGAACTTATATTGGAACCCTAACCTCATAATTATTTCAAATTATTCTTGAATGATGCGAGGCCATTATGCAAATCTTTTTTATGCTAAAAAAAAAAAACATTGGTAGACTCTTTGCTTGGGTTTTGGTATGTTTTTTTTTTTTCCTAGGCTGCTGTTTTTGTGTTTGATCTCTTGCAGCCAGAGAACCATACTGAAGACACATCTGAAAACGAGGCTTTCAAAGACCCTTAGGTTGTCAGTGTTAGGACTTTATTTTCCTAACCGAAGCTGTACAATGTGGGAGGTTTGTTCAGCTACAAGGTGATCAAGGTGTATTTTTATTCAGGTTCCTTTTCTTTTCTCTCTTCTGACATGTATTTGCTGTACTGCTGTGTACATAATAGAATTTATTCAAAACGACCCAAAACCAAACGAGTTTTTATTTTATTTTTTAATGAGTAAATACACACAGACGAAAAAAACATAAGTAGGTCATGTTTTAGGCTTAAAGCGTGATGAAGTACTGGCCATGAAAGAGAAGTGGATTTTGCTCTAGTCTTTCTTGCAACCATTTCTTTTTATTCTTTTTAGATTTGTAGTGAACCTAACCTTGGTCTAATTGAGATGCGGGATACACCTTGTCTCTTTGAACTGTCCCAGTGATACCTTTTTACTGACCCTCTCAGTAAACAGACATTTAACACAATTTATTCCATTTAGTTGGAGTTTATAATTTTTGTGATTTTTTTTATTTGTATTTTGTATTTTATTTTATCATGGTTGTTGTCTCTTATCTAGGTTGGACTCTGAGTCTGTAATACAGTTATCTATCTATCTATCTATCTATCTATCTATCTATCTATCTATCTATCTATCTATCTATCTATCTATCTATCTATCTATCTATCTATCTATCTATCTATCTATCTATCTATCTATCTATCTATCTATCTATCTATCTATCTATCTATCTATCTATCTATCTATCTATCTATCTATCTATCTATCTATCTATCTATCTATCTATCTATCTATCTATCTATCTATCTATCTATCTATCTATCTATCTATCTATCTATCTATCTATCTATCTATCTATCTATCTATCTATCTATCTATCTATCTATCTATCTATCTATCTATCTATCTATCTATCTATCTATCTATCTATCTATCTATCTATCTATCTATCTATCTATCTATCTATCTATCTATCTATCTATCTATCTATCTATCTATCTATCTATCTATCTATCTATCTATCTATCTATCTATCTATCTATCTATCTATCTATCTATCTATCTATCTATCTATCTATCTATCTATCTATCTATCTATCTATCTATCTATCTATCTATCTATCTATCTATCTATCTATCTATCTATCTATCTATCTTATCTATCTATCTATCTATTATCTATCTATCTATTATTCATTCATTCATTCAACCTTTATTTATACAGGCTAGCCTCGTTGAGTCACGGGGACTCATTTACAAGAGGGACCTGTCTCACTCACACCAAACAACCATCCACTCTCACACTCACACCTAGGGTCAATTTAGAGTCACCAATCAGCCTAACAAGCATGTTTTTTGGTCTGTGGGAGGAAACCGGAGTACCCGGAGGAAACCCACGCATGCACGGGGAGAACATGCAAACTCCACCCAGAAAGGCCCCGGACCGGGATTTGAACCGGCAACCTTCTCGCTGAGAGGCAGCAGCTCTACCAGTTGTGCCACCGTGCTGCCCAAGAAATACAAATACAAATACCTAATACAAAGGTAATCTATGCATCACCTGTGTTATTCATATGAGCAGATGTTGTACTTTACAATATGTTTTATGATCACATGTGCTGGTTTATTCTGCACCAACGATGGTGCTCAAAAAACTGTGTGAAAGTTGAAGGCCCGGGTCAGAGTGGCCCGACAATTTTTGTTTAGAAATGGACAGACAGCTGAATCAAGTCGTAGACAAATGTAGCCGTTCTGTCTCCCTTCCTGCCTAAACAATTCTCTCTATTTTCAAAACTGATTTTCTGTTGTTTCACAGTTTCTAATCTTCTGACGTACTATCCTTCCACTCCTACCTCTCTGGTAGTTCACCAATGAACGGAGGGGAACAACGTGAAGTTTTCCTTAAAAGTCTCATTTCCTGTTTCTTGTTAGTCTGATCGGAGAGTAAAGAGCTGTCATGCTCTCTCTTCCAAAGCTGGTGTATGGAGTCAGACGTCAAAGACCCGTTACATCAACAAATGTTTCATAGCACATCTGCTGTGAAACCAGAACAGAACTTTAAGTTCCACTTTAATGAAAATTCCTTTGAGGAACGTCTTATCTTGAAGTCAACCAGGAGGTGCCACTATTTCTGATGATCCACGCAAACCCCAGGAGACGTTAAAAGTAAACGAACCAGTTCGGGTGCACCGGACCTGCAAGGACTTTGTGCGTCTGAATGGCTGGTGTCTTCTCTTACCAGGCTGGTGTCTTCTGGGGTTCGCGTGATTGACTTCCGTTAGCTTAGCCGTAGCTTATCCGTTAGCTTGCGAGTAGCATCTAACAACACGGTAAAAATATCAACTTTGGAAAGAGTTTGAGCATGTACATGATAATCGCTCGAACCGCGTTCTTTTCAGAAACGAATCCACGTGGTTAGACAGTTTAAATGGCTTTTATTGATTTTGTAAACTTTAAAGGAAAAGATCGGTTCTATCACGAGTTGTTGCTTCCGATGTCACGTGACGTCAGGTCACATGGCGATCGGTAGTCTTACTTCAACTGCGTTAAAAGCATCATTTAAAATCTCAACAACACAGCGATTAAACAGGTTTTTAAAGATATTAACGGACAAGCAAGCATGAAACTTGTCAGGACTGCGTAACTGAAGTGAAACCTGACGACAAGGGGGCTGGCGGAGCAATAGGCGTCACCGGCTTTCAGCGAATCAGAACTCCTGTAGTTGTATTCCAAGTAATCATGGTAGATGTAGTTCTATTTCTTCGACCAATCACAGCACAGGAAAAGCATGAGGCTTTCAAGATGGAAGTTGGCTGTCAGCCCAACTTTCCGGACTCCTTACAACTCAATAAACGCTTAAAAACTTTGCAGAAAATTCTGAAATATATGGCGACAACATTTAACAGGTCCACTGAGCTTTCTCTCAGTAGGAACAGCAATTTTAACTGATGAAACAACAACAGACTTCTCTCGGAACCAGGTCTTCAAGGCCAGGTCCGTGGTCCAAACGTCAGAACCAACAACTGACAAACGTTTGAAAACAGAATAATGCTACTTTTTCCTGCTATAATGTAAAATACCAACACAACAGCTATCTTGCAGATGTAATCAACCTTAGAAATGACTCAGCAGTCATTAAGTAGATGCATTTTTTAAATCTGTGAACACGTCCACAGAAACCGGGTTTTACCAGAACCACACTAGACAATTCTTACCCACAAGCAGCATCAAAACAGTGTTTTAAAAGTTGAAAAATGATAGTATAACAGCTTCAAATGACAATAACAAACACTTTAGGCTGTTCTGAACACTTTCAACTAAAAATATATTTCCAGAGTCATTAAAAATTAGATATTATGCCAACATGTTTGATCAAAGAAATATTAATAATAATCCTTCAGAGACCTGTAACGGGGCCACCAAATGTAGGGGGTCAGGGGTGATCAGTTTTACTGATTTTACCTATCCACCAGATGAAAAATGAGCAGGATTTATCCTGACACAAATTATCATCAAAATTCACGGGTTCTCTCTTTTTTTAGATTAAAAACAATAAATTGTGACCAGGCGAGATGCAATTGACAGGAAACGTTATTATATTTGACCTACCAAAGGTAGAATCATTTAATAACAAATCATTAAATTGCATCAACACATGTACCATACATTGACTGATCGATCAATCAATGTAGGCCTACATGTGTTGATGTCATTTAATGATTTGTTATTAAATTATTCTACCTTTGGTAGGTCAAATATAATAAAGTTTCCTGTCAATTGCATCTCGCCTGATCACAATTTATTGTTTTTAATCTGAAAAAGAGAGAACCCGTGAATTTTGATGATAATTTGTGTCAGGGTAAACCCTGCTCATTTTTCATCTGGTGGACAGGTAAAATCAGTAAAACTGATCACCCCTGACCCCCTATAGATTCATTAAAAAGAACAATTAGGGAACATTTGATGTTCCGTAAAAAAAAAGTATGAAAACTGCACGTGTTCATTTTTTATTTTATTTTTTACAATACTGAGAACACTGAACAACATTTTGTATACTGTATGCTTAAAAATACCAAATTGATTTTTTAGAGCATTTTAGCGACAATCTTAGTTTCTCTATTTATCTTTGGCGTCCTTCCTCTCAGACATTTATTGTGTGTGCTTTTCCTGTCCATTATATAGACAAGCGTAATAACCATAAGAGGCTTCAAGGCAACATAATTTCCAAAGAGAGCTTTTAGTGACCAAATGATTTTTTGTCGTCCCTCATGGACGAGTTCAGCCAACATGTCTAAGAAAGGAAAGTACAAGCGAAGGTTTTCTATGAAGTGTTATATGGACCCATGTTCCCTCAATCATCCTTTATAGCACATGAAATAGAAGTCAGCATGACACCCCATGGCACCTCTGTCCTCACTGCCATGTGTTGCGGTGAGGGTGCATTATGACACGGCCCAGTGACTCCCAGATGTGACAGCAGGGCTGATCATCAATTATTATACCTCAGTGGATCAAAATGAGCATATCTGCTCATTGCAACAACCCCTGCTCTGTCCTGTGGCAGCTTAGCCATGGCTTAGTGCACTTTCCACCACCCCCTCGCCCACCATCCCCTCTGCACCTGTAAGCTCAGTGACACCAGCCAGATTCCTTGCGGAAGCACTGGGATATGCCTCGAGACAACATCTGCCTCCCCTCGGTGACCTGCCGAGTTAAGCCAACTGCAGAATCAAGGGCGAGCTCACAGAGGGGCCTGATTTTATCATAATAAAGACATTGCTGTCACCAGTGCCTGAAACTTGCTTCAGGAGATGTTTCAGTCTATTTTTTGCCAGCACTGTGAACTCATTCTGTGTTTAACACTGTCTTTCTTTTCCACTTTTTTTTAACCATCCTATTTAAAATGCACAATGAGGGATAGATTCATACAACCTAGATTTACAAGTGTAAAGAAGTCAACTGCTGCTTTAATGAAAAAAGTAATATTATATTATTATGTTACGTTATCTAGACATAACCTCTGGATAGATGACATGTTGTTTTGTTCTTCTTTTTTCTGTCAGCATTTCACCGTAAAAATCTGTTAAAATGTATCTCATACGAGTGTTCTGAATCAATCAGGAAGAGCGCCTCAGTATGACAGATGTTTGACACTTGAAATCCAGCGGGAACTCCGGCTGAATGGAATCAGGACAAATCAATGCAATCACACAGGTGTCTCGGGGGGAATGGGGACAAAGAGGCAGTCAGTTTTTTTTTTTTCTTCTTTTGCAGCAGGGGGCAAAGATTTTGAGTAGGTCTGCTTCTGCATGCACGGACTGGCTGACAGCTGACTGACCTCACAAGTGCTTATATTGCCTTGAGTTCCCCGCAGATGCCTCACAAAGAGCTCGGGCAAAAGTGCAGCGCAAACCACAAACCATAGCGAATGTGATGAATGCTTGGCCTTTCTTGTCGGAGACCGTACAACAACAACAACCAGGTTTGTGTGTTTAGTGCCAAGCCCCTCAAAATCCCATTTTCCTTTTCTGATAAGCCAAATGTCCTGAAGGGCCACTGTACCTGAAGATCCAGTCATTCAGCGTGTCCCACCTGAAAACCCAATCCTCTCCCTTCTTTCTTTCTTCCTGTACTTCTTGTTCTTCTTTCCCCTCAACACACTCACTTCATTTGTCAGCATTACCAAGCCGTGAGTGCTCTCTGACGTGATCTATTTGTCTGTTAATGCCAATTTATCAACCAGTCAGCATATATATTGATTGGGTAGGCATAGGCTCTCATACAGCCCAGTGGGGAGGTAATCCCATACATGCTTGTACATTCAACACCTGTATTAGATGGTGGCAGTAGCTCAAGATGTAGATTAAAAACTAACTGTAACCTGCATGCTTTATCATATTTTCACTGTTGCATATATATATATATATAAAAAAAATGCCACAAAATTCTGTAAATTCAGGTTTGGGGTATTTGAAACTCAAATATATTTTATGCTTTTTCTTTTTGCATTTTTCCAAAATTCTATGGGAGTTTTGTTGTTGTTATTGTTGTTGTTGTTGTTGTTGTTGTTGTTGTTGTTGTTGTTGTTGTTGTTGTAAATGACCCATTTTAATATGTGAATACAAAAAATATGGACAGATTGTAGCTGAGTGGTTAGAGCATTTATCCTCCAATGCAAGAGCTGAGGGTTCTGTTCCATAAGAGGTCACACACTGAAGTGTCCCTGGGCAAGACACTGAACCCCTCATTGCCTCGGATGTGTGTCCCATCAGTGTATGAATGTGATAAAGCACTGATTATTATTTGTATAGTAGATTGCTGTATGAATGGGTAAATGAGGGCACAGATTGGGTTGTAAAGCTCTTTGAGTATACTGATAAGATCTAAAAGTGCTATATAAGTTTAATCAATTTACCAATTACAGATGTCATCAAATGTGTATCAATTTCTCATCATACTGTTGAAGTTACTTACAATCTACTTTGAGATTTGTATTAATGAAAAGTGCTGTATAAATTGAATTCATTATTATTATTATTATTATTATTATTATTATTATTATTATTATTATTATTATTATTATTATTATTATTATTATTATTATTATCCTTGCAGTTTTTTGGTACAGTACTCATTGTATTTAACTTTTGGATGTAACAAGGCAACAAGAAAAACAAAATAAAACTATTAATATTATTATTTTATGATGGCCAAATTTGCCATTTTTTAAAATCAATTAACTGTTGATATACTCACAAATATGTGCTTTGATAAATCTATAGCATAGCTTTTTTTAATTCTTTTTTTAGGACATTGCATCTTTAGAATTGCATTTGCCATATGTTCCTAGCTTCCCAGGTCAATAACATTAAAAGCTAAGGGAGGAGGTGAAAATGCAACCGCTGAGATGCAATGGTCGGCTCAACCTTCAGGAGACATATTGATGCACAGTTATTTTGGTCAATAAGTCCTTCTGAGGGGAGGCAATTCTTATCCTTGAGACCAACTGTATGTGAAAAATGAGAACAGGATGGAACTGTGCATCCTAATGGTATTGCACAATTTCTTAAAGGAAAGGGGAAAAAAAGGAATGCATGGGGATAAAAAAGAGAACTCCACGCCCTTTAAGCTTGTGTCAGCTTGGCATTGCAGTTATTAACAATGATCTACACAAACGACTATTTAGACATATCACTCCTTAAACCAGGACATTATTAATGGTCAACTTAGAACAGCCAACACAGACCTGCTTGATTATGACTAAATGTAGAGTAAAACATATCATCTCAATGTGAAAATTGATGTAACTCACTGAAAATTGAACATATCAATACATTGTGAGTGCACATATTGTGTAAGTGTGGTAAGACTAGGTAAAGTAGACAAAAAGATAATTTGCAGTCCAATATGTTGATGCCATCACAAGCTCTGAGTCTAAGAAAAAAGACGATAGAGATTTTTGTGGAGGCTATCTATAACAACTGCCTTTCAATAATTTATTAACACATCTATATTTTATTGCTTTCCATGTTTTCTTCCAGCTTCTGAGGGAGTGAACGTTTCTTCTCCTCAAATCAAGTATATACTGTTACGTCAGAACAGGGCTGGATGGGGTTTAAGAGTTGTGATCTGTGGAGAGTTATCCGTTCAGACTGAAAGTTCAGGTCATTTCTTATTTGAAGAGTTTTGACATCAAGGAAATGAAATGTTTACCTGGCACTTGCTTTCAACCAGATAAAAACAAATAAGGCTAAAAAATGTCTCTATATTGCCTTTGACAATATACACTAAAGATAGTATTTACTGAAGTGTTTGCTTTTTTTTTTTCTAGGTGCAATTTTTTGTCATTTATTGACTTCATGCTTTGATGGAGCTAAGATCAATGGGGAGATTCAAGGGCTCATATCAGTCACCTTCCCCAAACTTAATATTTTATAAGTTTAATATTCAGTCCAAGCGATTCCAGTTTTGGAATCACAGTCAGTGAATGGAACAAAGTGAATTGCTGGCTGGGCCCTTTGAGACTTCATCCTTGTTTGAAGTCTTTCCCTCGTCCTGCTGAGTTCAGAATACATTGTTCAGAGATACGATCAAAGTTGGCAGCTATTGATCCATTCCCAAGCCAGACATAAGACCTACTGAACATATTACCAACTTTGGGATGAGTATTTTAATTGTGCAGGTCCCTGAGAAATCCTTCTCAAGCCTACAGAGCTTGAAGCAGAAACCTTAGACATTCAAGCATGGCATAATAATGAAAAACATATCTCTATAATAATAATAATAATAATAATAATAATAATAATAATAATAATAATAACATAAATTAATGGTCTGAGATTTCAACTATTTAAGCTGTAAATCCAAAATCCAACCATCCACCTGTTGTCCCAAAACCTTTAGCTATATTTTCCATGTGGATGATTGTATTCGGTTTCGACTTCACAAAGATATTTGGCAAGGTAACAAAGACTAAGCTTTAATGCTGTGCAACGGAAGGTTTCTAACATGACACTTTTCAGTGGTTTGAAGGAGGTTGGAGAGAGATTTCTGCAAACTGAGTTGACTCCTACAGATCAATAGATTGTCTCTCTCTCTCCAAGACAACTGGTGTGGCATTTGAACCAGATAAAACAAGGCTTCCCCTCCACCTCACCTCTGAGAACGGAGCACTTCCACCAAATCCCAGTCGGTTGAGAAGGATACAGATGAGTCCATTTAAATCCTTTCTCACTCAGTGCAATACCCCCTGTGGTCAAAGAAAAAAAAGGGGGGGGCGGGGGGATACTCTGAAATAATCTTGAAAGGAAAGGTCCAATCTATGTAGGTTAATATTCACTGTTGCCTCATTTAGCTCAGTTGTATGCCCACGGGGAGGAGGGTGGGAAGGGACAGCTGCAAAAAGTTTTGGGAGCCAG
Source organism: Garcialebias charrua (assembly GCA_038048925.1). NCBI lineage: Eukaryota > Metazoa > Chordata > Actinopteri > Cyprinodontiformes > Rivulidae > Garcialebias > Garcialebias charrua. The sequence continues at coordinate 3,888 of JBBPBX010070815.1, read as the reverse complement.
AAGGCACAAAGGCTTTCATTTATTTATATTAGAGAGAATATATGGCTGGAAGCAAACTTGTGCAAAATAATGTGTGAAAAAAAAAAAAAAAATCAGAAAATGTTAGGGTGGAGATTACGAAATGACTGCAAGAAAAAGCTGCATTATAATTTTATGCGCAGCATGAATTAAACATCTACATGGCTGCCAGAATAAGTCTGATACTGAGACAATATGTAAAGCCATGATGTGAAATGAATGAGAAATACTTCCATTGTTCAACCAGTCATGTACCCTTAAGCAAGGCACTCCTTTCTTAATTACTTGAGTGAATCTGTTCATTTGTCAGTGGTCGATGATAAGATGGGCTGGTAAGAGTACAATGCTGCACTGGCAGTTAGTAAGTGTGGCGTTGCTGTTAAAGAGAATGCCTGCTCAGCCAACCTTGAATGAATTAAAGTTAAAAAAAAAAAAAAAAGAGAAAACCCTAAGAGTTCTACGATTGTTCATCATATATCTAACCTGTGGTCAGCCAATTATCTCGCTCTTGCTGCATTACCGGACTTCTGACTCTGAACAAGGGTCCTCATCTTCTTTTGCATGTCAGCTTAGTTTTCCCCCCTGGTCGCTGATGACATTGTAACACTAATTACAGCTAATTGTTCTACGCTGAATGGATTTAGTCACATTGCAAATGATGTGCCATTGGTCAGTGTCACAATGTTTCCACAGAAACATTCTGTGGGGAATGGAAATTTGCACAAATGAATGTAATTAAGGAGCACATTCATTACATCTAATAACGTATGAGAACCCTCAAAGTGAAACTGAGATTGGAGTCCCCTGAAATATTAATGGTGTTAACTTTACTGAAACTAAAACTTATTTTGCTATTAAAGAACGATGTGCGACTTTGAAGGAATATTTCAGATTCTTAGAAGACCTGTGGAAAGTTCTTAACATTTAACGTCTTATTTTATGAACAAACTGTGGAAAGACAGAGCTCAGTTCTGACTGGATTGATGAGCTAATGGTTAGTTGGAACTAAAACCAATGTTGACTGTTCCCACCTCAAAACAACTCGAGTCTCAAAAGTTTCATAGTGGCACAACCTTTATATGCCACAAATAAACACAAATAGTATATCTGCTAGAAGAGACAATGGTAGTGTTGTAGCTAGCACTTTTGGGGCAGCTGTGGCTAAGTGGTTAGAGCAGTTGTTCTCCAATGGGAGAGTTGGGGGCTCGATTCCACCAGCAGTCACATGCTGAAGTGTCCCTGGGCCACACACATAACCCCTCATTGCCTTTGATGTGTGCCCCATGTGATGAAACACCTATTATATATATATATATATATATATATATATATAGTAGAGTGCTGTATGAATGGGTAAACGAGGGCACAGATTGTGTTGTAAAGTGCTACGAGTATCTTGACAAGATAAAAAGGAGCTATATAAGTACAGTCCATTTATCATTTAGCTACCTTAACTTAAATGATTATAAAATAGTGTTTTGGGTAGAGTTAAAAAAAAAAAATAAGATGGCAAAATTAACTTCATTTATGACCCAATTTGGACTAGCCTTTCAAATTCTCACCCATCATTATGATGTACAAATCATAGGATCCAGGATATAGGTGGCTAAAATAAGCTTAATTTGTAGTGTGGCCAATTTTAGCCTTAGCGATAAGATGAGGAACTCCCTCATCCAGAGGGAGCTTGCATTAGAGCTGGTGCTCCTCCGCATTGAAAAGAGTCAACTGAGGTGGTTTGGGTATGTGATTAGGAAAGGCTGTGGACACCTCTCTTTTGAGGTTTTCCAGGTATGTCTCACTTGACCAGAACTTGTAGGAGATAATATGAATCTTCTCTGAGCAATACCTTCAAGAGAAGCTGGAGAGTAGCTGAGGTGATTGGGTTTCCCTTTTGGACTAGTATCCTGCACAACCAGACCAAAGAGAAGTAGCTGAAGATAATATGAATCTTCTCTGAGCAATACCTTCAAGAGAAGCTGGAGAGTAGCTGAGGTGATTGGGTTTCCCTTTTGGACTAGTATCCTGCACAACCAGACCAAAGAGAAGTAGCTGAAGATTATTGGGTGGTTTGAAAAGCACCACAACTTTTTTTTCTTTCCTATTTCTATAAAGTCCCTTTGTGTTCAAAGATTATGTCTAGACTGTTAAATTCCAATCTCAGGGCAAGATTTGAATTGGATGCCAGACATAGTTTGGCATAGACAGAGTTTCTAGAACTCAAGCAGTCCTAACACGTTTGCTTTCTGTTAAAGTGGCCTTTTTTTCAAAAACAAGCAAATGGCAGCTGTAAGCCAGCCAGCTAAGTTTGTGCATGTATTGAAGCTTTTCCCTCCACAAATCAAGTGTTAAGATAGTTCCTTTATACTTTGATAATCCTCATATCTGTGTTAGTTTTATATATTGCAAAGTAAATAAAAAAACTGCAAACATGAAGATAGTTTTAGAGCTAAATCAAACAAAAAAGATTGTAATGTACTATTTTATGAATATGTTTATTTCTGTAAAAAAAATACAGAGCTCTAGACTATACCACGCAGAACGTTTAAACCTATAATCTTATTACGTGGAGTATTTACAAAGGATTGACTTATTTTAATAGCAGATTAGATCTCAGACAGACGAGGTGGTCATTTGTAAGCCATATGCCACGGATTAAGATACGGCACTATGCTGTGCAGATTTTTCACGTCTCTTTGCGAAACTAATGCACCACGTCAGAAATGCTTTTAGTGCTTTTGTAAGTGGGCAAAAAAGCACAAGATCCCAAATCCTTCAACTCCGACAACAAGAGAAAGAAATAAGTATAGTACAAATCATCCAGAGGGGAAAAAAATGTGTATTGTTTGAAAAATGTGTGGGATTTAAACTAAGGGATTTTCTTTCACTTTGCTGCACTGTCTAGGGCTTTAGAACTGATCGTTGTTGCAACATGTTTAATCGTATCGTTCTTCAAAAACATTTAGGGTCAACTTTTGGAAGATTTCTACATAGCAGTGTGGGATGTGCCCAACAATAAAATAAAAGTATCCCAATAATTTTCATTTATCACAAGTCCAGTCACACGAGAAAAGGCAATGTCAGTGATCACTATAAAAAACAAAACATCTCCAAATCCACAGAACACGAAGCTTGTGTGCAGATTATAATCTATCATTCAGATCCTCTGCGTTCAGTGATGCTAGGAACATTTGTCAATGCCAATACATTGGAAAAACTGTGCTACAGAGAACACTCTATGAGTCACTATGAGAGATACTGTCAACAAAAATAGCTGGAGTTAATTGAGGAACGGGATGTCTCTCAAAATATAATACATTTCCTGTTATTGCTGTCTGCCGAAGGTGTAGGCAGAGCGATAATGTTTTTGCCAAATGTCCATGTGCTTATTTGTACCTTTATATCTCATGAATATTTAATGAACTTTAATGAAACTTTCAGAAAGTAATATTTAAATGCACACGCACAACTGATTAACAAAAGGAGCTAACACAGTTCAAGATGCCCACCACAGCAAAGCAATTTCTGCAACCATAAAATGACTATAACAGTCAATTTTACATACTTGGATGTAGTTGTAGGTGAGGCTCATCCTCAATTTAAATTTTGAATACTAACTGGTCACACAAGATGTCTGTGTAAAACGTTGCCGTTCACTGTTAAAATCAACTCTCTCTGTTAGCAAATTATCTGGTCAATGACAGCACAGCTTTTAATAAATCTTTTAGCAATGAGTCATTATGATGACTTGTATTATTATGATGAACTTTTACAACTGAATAACTTTTGAAGTAAACCCAATTCAAGATGGCAGCCACAGCTAATTGACTTTAGCCTACTCAATGACTATAACACAATGATTATTTTTCAGAT
>JBBPBX010070813.1:0-18489 GCA_038048925.1 Garcialebias charrua | reverse complement strand
AAATTTACGAACTCTCAACAAGATCCTTGCTGCACTGTTTTGAATATATTGAACGTGTCTTGCTTCAATTTTACATCAGCATACTTGTCTGCGCTCGTTGCTAGCGTGTCGTAAATATCATACACACGTTTACCTCTAGGTGCAACAGTGGAGCTTTCAGCCGTGCGTCACCAGAAATGTTGAAAGCAGCTGTGTAGTTCTCAAACCTCTGTATCCATTTTGTCCAGCGAGGTCCAACTGAACTGGGTTCTGTTTCAGTATCAAACGGTTGAAGTGCAGGTGTAGTTGCAAGTGACATGGTTCACTCCGACACGTGTCACTGACTGGTATTAGCTGGTTAGCTAACTGCTAGCTTGTACTTAGCTTCTCGGCGTGGAGCTGCCGTCTGCCTTTTTCTTCTTTTTTTTCCTGCCGTTTTCAATCCTCGTCGCCAATGTGATGTTTCTCTGCACGCTTAATGAACATGCTGGTTTGGAGCAGACGTCACTTTATTGTTTAAATCACACGAGACACTCTCTCATACAGCACAAGCCTTAACTACTCTGTTCTCTGCACTTTCTGCTCTCTGTCCCGTATCCGCGCGCTTGCGTCACACACACACTCGCGGTGCATTCACTGGCAGTCTGTAATATACATGCATGAACACTGCTGTATACATTACAGGCCCCTTGGTCAGTCCTAAGAATAATCTGTTCAATAGCAGATAAGGGATTTTTTAAGCTTATCTGTGCACCTGGTGTGTACAAAAGATTTGCCCCTGAGAGGTCAAAGGTCACCCTGTGTATAAAACTGGTTTTATACCTCAATGGTGCCATCTGAAATATCAGAAGTCTAGGGGGCCTTGATCTGCTTTCCTCCCACTTCCCACATTATCCAAGGGAGTAGGAAGTGGTGAGCATTGTACCAGCGGCGCACATCTGTGCGGCCTCTAGCGGGAGCTCCAAAGATACGTCTAGCAGGAACATCAGGTGGCTGTTTCTGCATGTGACTTTCTTTCTCAGGCTGTGCCCTCTAAATACACTGTAGAGCGCGGCCGAGAGATGCCTAATGTGTAAAGGCAGAAGTTCTCACAAGCATGCATTTTACTGAGCATTTCAAGGGCGTGAATGAATTACGTTCCCCTAGCAATAGTGTTGCACCGAGAGACCTGACTGATAAGGGAACTGAAAGTTATAATAATAATAATAATAAATTCAATTAATACCGCACTTTTCATTAATAAAAATCTCAAAGTGCTAACTCATGTGCCATAACTCATGTCCCCTGAATGAAGGGAAAGAGGTGCAACATAGTTGGCCCTTTTCAATGCTGAAGCTCGGTGAAGTGCACTTGGAGAAAGTAGGATGGGCGTCCACGTCTTAAGTACCCAGAGGGCGGGGCCTCTGGAGTGACGCTGACGCCCCTGCCATAAAGGCCTGAATGTATTCCTTCAGGTAATCACACGGGGGCGCAATTTCCCATAGCAATAGTGTTGCACCTCGTTCCCTTCCTTCAGGGAACATGAGTTATGGTGCATAACTTTCAGTTTCCGTTATCACCACTTTTTACAATCAAGGCACTGATGCTGGATTTTGAGGATGATACGCCGCTGATTTTCTAAGTTTCTGACATGAAGAGGTGTTCTAATTCCAAGTAAGTGGGCTTGAACCTTGTTTCAATACAAATAAAAGCATCATTAATTATTTGTCTTTTATCGCTGAAAGGTTATTTCCACCAAATAATAAAATAGTTTCTTCAATCACAAATGCATAGCTTAAGAGCTTTTTTTCTTCATTTCTATGTTTTTGAGCTTTAATATTCAATTTGCAGTTCATTTTATTGTCTAATTAAATTTTAAGTTAAAACTAACAAGATATTGTTTCTTGATGCCCATTTATTTATTTTCTGTGCGTACTTGTTCAGGGTCACGGGGCCATCAGCAGTCAACAGGAGAGAGGCAGGATGCTGATATTTTATTTTTTCAAGTTTGAAGTTGCCCATTCAAATTTTTAAATATGTTTAAGTTAAATTAAATGGCATCATTATCCAGGATTTTTTTTTTCTTGGCCAATCTACAAAGTTTGGTGCTGTTTCTTTATGTTGTCAGTATCTCAACAGAGACAGATGTTGATGGGAGCTGGAGTGAGCATGAAGCTGTCAAGACCATTCTCCTGTGTTTTCCAGTTCATGCCCAACTTTTAAAAATGTGAACAGCTAATTGCAGTCTTGTCGAAACACTTTTCCCTTGGGAATCTAATTTGTCTGCGTCAGTCGGCATCCTGGGTCAGTGCAGACCGTCATGAAACTGTGGAGTGGCATTAGATGAGTGTATGATAATCTGGTTATTTGTGAGGGTGCTGCAACAAAACAAACTTTAAATAAAACATCTAAAAATATTACAAGTTCAAATCTATTTTATAAATCATGTGTATGGACATTTAGAAATTTATTATCATTCAAATATTTTTAACTTTATGAATTCGGTTTATATTAAAAAACTTTTTTCTTTATTCATTACTTTTGGAGATTTAGTGTTTTATTTATTTTAGAGTTGATTTGATGCACAGGAGTATTGTTGTACTTTTTGCCATTTTTAAACGAGTGCATTGTAACTGATCAAAAACGTGTTAAAGGCTTTGAAATTGTTTTCCCAACATGAACAGAAAACTGAAAGAATAAAACTATTATTTTTAGTCAAAAATGAATAGTTGACTAGCAACAATCAATACACTTCTGCTTCTTCTTTCTGCTTTTTCCTCTTCAGGGGTCGCCACAGAGAGTCATCCTCCATCTCACTCTGTCCTCACTCCAACTACCTCCATGTCCTCTGACATCCAAATGTCTCCTCTTTGTCTTTTACCTGCAGCTGCATTTCTAACATCCTTCTACCAATATACCCACTGTCTCTCCTCTGGACATGTCCAAACCACTGTCCCTCCTCTGGACATGTCCAAACCATCTCAGTGTGTCCTCTCTAACTTTATCTCCCAGTTGTTCAACATGTGCTGTACCTCTGATGATCTCATTCCTGATCTTATCCATCCTTGTCACTCCTAAGGAGAACCTCAGCATCTTCATTTCTGACACTTCCAGTTCTGTCTCCTGTCTTTTTGTCCATGTCTCTGTCTCCTGTCTTTTTGTCCATGTCTCTGTCTCCAGACCATACAACATAGCTGGTCTCACCACTGTCTTGTAAACTTTTCCTTTGACCTTTGCTGACACCTTTTTGTCACAAATCACTCCTGAAACTTTTCTCCATCACTCCATCCTGCCTGGACTCTCTTCTTCACCTCTTTACCACATTCCCCATTTTCCTGGACAGTGGACCCCAAGTACTTGAAGTCCTGCACCTTTGTGACCTCTGACCCTTGTAGCCTCACTGTTCCACCTCCTCCCTCTCATTCACACACATGTACTCTGTCTTACTACGGCTGACTTTCATTCCTCTTCTTTCAAGTGCATACCTCCACCTCTCCAAGTTCTCTTCCACCTGTTCCCTGTTCTCACCACAGATCACAATGTCATCTGCAAACATCATAGTCCATGGGGATTCCTGCCTGACCTCATCTGTTAGTCGGTCCATCACCAGAGCAAACAAGAAGGGGCTCAGAGCCGATCCTTGATGCAATCCCACCTCCACCTTGAAGCTATCTGTCACTCCTACAGCACATCTCACCACTGTCCTGCTGTCTTCATACATGTCCTGCTGTCTTCATACATGTCCTGCTGTCTTCATACATGTCCTGTACCAGTCTAACATACTTTTCTGCCACTCCAGATTTCCTCATGCAATACCACACCTCTTCTCTTGGTACCCTGTCATATGCTTTTTCTAAATCCACAAACACACAATGGAGTTCTTTCTGACCCTCTCTGTACTTCTCTATCAACATCCTCAAAGCAAAGATGGCATCTGTGGTGCTCTTTCTTGGCATGAAACCATACTGCTGCTCACAGATAGTCACATCTTGTCTAAGTCTTGCTTCCACAACTCTCTCCCAGATCTTCATTGTGTGGCTCATCAACTTAATTCCCCTGTAGTTGCTACAACTCTGTACATCACCCTTGTTCTTAAAAATGGGAACCAGCACACTTCTTCTCCATTCTTCAGGCATTTTCTCACCCTCAAATATTCCATTAAATATTTGAGTCAAAAACCTCACTGCCACCTCTCCAAGACATTTCCAAACCTCCACTGGTATGTCATCAGGTCCTACTGCCTTCCCCTTCTTCATTCTTTTCAGAGCTTTCCGGACTTCACCCTCACTAATCTTTCCCACTTCCTGGTCCACAGTTTCTATGACCTCCACTCTTCTTTCTCTTTCATTCTCTTCATTCATTAGCTCCTCAAAGTAATCCTTCCCAGATCTTTCTCCTCCCCATCACATCCAACCTGTGGAGCATAACCACTGACTATGTTTAGCATCAGACCTTCTACTTCTACCTTCAGACACATCACCCTATCTGACACTCTCTTCACCTCTACTACATTCTTTGCCAACTCCTCCTTCAGGACCACCCCTACTCCATTTCTCTTTCTATCCACACCATGGTAAAACAGTTTGAACCCTGCTCCAATACTGCGAGCCTTGCTGCCCTTCCACTTGGTCTCTTGGACACATAAAACATCTACCTTTCTTCTCTGCATCATGTCAGCCAGCTCTCTACCTTTGCCTGTCATTGTCCCCACATTTAGAGTTGCAACCCTCAGTCCTACATTCTTCACTTTCCTCCTCTCCCTCTGTCTCCTGACACGTTTCCCTCCTCGTGGTCTTCAACCACGATCACCACCAGCAACAATCAATACATTTATTAGGTATTATTATTGCATAACATTTTAGTGTATTTGTTTTTATGGGTTGAAATGATGCTCATTTGATAAAGTTGTTGATTTTTTACGGTCTTATGACTATTATCACTTCATAAAATTCTGCAGATTGTTTGAGAACTGAATCAGGATTTGTCAGAATGATTTTGTGTAACGTTTCTGTTTTTGAAAATGAAAATGAGTAATTACTTGAAAGACATGTGAAAAGTCTTTTTAATTTACATTTACAGCGTAGAAACTTTTGACACAATGCAGTTTCTTGTGAATGAAGGATGTTCACGGCCACGCAGCAACAAAATCTGCTTCACCATTTGTCACATGCTTCGCCATTGGCTTCCTGTAAATTACACAGGGGTTCTGATTGGTTTGCAGTTTGAGGTAAAACTTTGTGCTGACCAATAGAGTGCAATCAAGTGTTCACCGAGCCGGGTCAGAACTCCTCGGGGAACATGTATAAAACCTTGTAGTGTGTTTGAGCTCAGCAGATCCACAAGTCAGCTCATCATCTCTGTTGGCACATCTGTCCTCCTAAGGTCAGTAAAGCTCAACAACTGCTTTTGATTTCTTTTGGTTTTTAACTTTTTCACATTTTGTGGTATGTTGGTGTAAAATTTGAAAACTTGATAATTTTGCACTTGTAAAAAAAAATTATGCCTCTTTGATGATTGTCTATTGTTGTCGCTATTGTCCATTGTTGTCATCATTCTTTGTTGAGAACAGGTCTCTCTTGTAAATGAGTCCTCGAGGCTCAATGGGATGAACCTGCCTAAATAAAGGTTGGATGAAAAGGTGGATTTTGAAAAAGCAAGTTGCATTGTACACACAAAAGATAAAGTTCTGGTGCTTTTAAAACATGATTTTTTAAATAATTAAATGGCTGTTGTTCAGTCAAGCATCAGTTTACCTGAACAACCTGAACAGCACAAGAGAAAAGATGGAAACAGACAAACAGCTGATGCAACACGAAAAGGTCTGTTGTTAACTTCTTTGGTTATTTTCCAATTTTTTTTACAGAGAATCGTGATCATGCTGCTGAAACTCGGGACGCTCCTTTTTGCTTTTACTCTGATTTTTATCCAGACAAAAATGTCAGAGGCTGCTTCGTCCAGGTGGGAGCTTCAGTGTGTTTTCTATAAGAACTGAAGTTATTTACTCTGGGGATAAAATTACAACTGCAACATTTGAGTTGTGCATTTTTCTCTCTTGTTCTTTCTTAGATGAGATTATTAAAAATTGAAAAATCCCAGTATAGCTGTATAACATTTGTTTTTTATTTTAATTTTTTCCCTTATATTATTATGTATTTTAAATGATTTGGTATACTTTTGAGTTTCTGGTGTCATTTATGATGTTTTAATTGATTAATGTGAAGCACTTTGTAACATTTGTTAAAAAAAGTGCTATACAAATAATGTATTATCATTATTATTATTATTATTATTATTATGAGTACATTGTTTATAACAAGATGTTTTGTTTTGTTTGCATTTTGATTTCATGTTTGCATGTTTTCAACCAGTGTGGTGACTGAAGCAGCATGTTCAAAATAACAGTGTAATTTCATGTTTAGTAAGGAGTTGCTGTCAGATGGGGTCACACTATCGAACAAGGATGCTGAAGCGTTGCGCAGATCTATCAAGGAGTTCGTGCAGATAACTTCTGATGAAGCAACTCAACAAGCAGCTGAAGAGGAGAGGTACAGCTTCGATAGTTCTGTCCGTTTCTGGTCATGCCCATGGACGATCCCAACAGCTCAAGCTTGGTCTTAATTAATTGCAAATGTATAAAGTGACATTTATGACATGTTAACCTCTGGATAACTCAGAGGAACAAAGAGAGCACGTCTAAATACAACGAACATGCACGACAGACTCAAAGCACACAACAGCATGACAATGCAGCTGAACTGCTTCACATGGCGCCTCGTGGATTTGCAAGCATGCCTTTGAAATGTTAAAATAAACCTTTTTACACAAATGCATGACAATTCAGGCACAGAAGTAAAAAATAAAAACATGCATGTAATTCTTAGCATATGTCTGCATGTTACTGTAGTGTAAGTTTTTTTTTGCATGTTTCTCTCCATCTCCAACAGCTCGGATAGGCCCGTGTCTAAACGCTGCACTGGCTTAAGCACGTGTGTGTTGGGCAAACTCTCCCACGAGTTTCACAAACTACAAACTCATCGCACTAACGTGGGAGCGGGGACCCCCGGCAGGAAGAGAAGTTGTATGAAAACTACAGCAACTCACACAGCCTCAAACTTTGAGAGTCACTCCATCCATTCTGCATGTGGCAATAGACCAAACTGCACGTGGTTCACGTTTGTGCATGTCTAACTTAAAAATAAAACATAAAAATGAAACATATTTGAAAGATTCTTGCTTTATTTTCTGCTTGCAGACGTTACATTTTACCAGAAAAACCAAAGAATCAGCTACAAAACTGTGGCAATGCGTGTGAATAGCACTTTGAGATTTTTATTAATGAAAAGTGCGGTATAAATTGAATTCATTATTATTATTATTATTGAATAATATTAATCAAAATAAAGTGCTGAAATCAGTTTTTTCTACATCAGAATATTTTACAGAAAATAAAAAACAAACAGCAGAGTGAAAAAAAAAAGTGTGACTGTTTGTGATGCACACATCTGGAAGCTTTTCATTTCAATGTGTTCCTCAAACTTGTGGACAGTTTTGCTTAGACTCATGCTTTTACCATCAACCTAATTCTTTACCTGCCTCTTTTGATCTTTACAAGCAACTCCACAGCACAGAAGCGAGCGTGCAACACGGCCACGTGCGTGACCCACCGCTTGGCTGACTTCCTGAGTCGCTCAGGGGGTCTGGGGTACAACAACTATGTTCCTACCAACGTTGGCGCCCAGGCGTTTGGCAGACGGAAGCGCCACGGTTCTACGAGACTGTACGACCAGATGCACGGTACGTATTCATCACGCCATCATGGAGATTCTTCTCTTCTTCTTCTTTCAGCTGCTCCTTCTTCTGGTGACGCCACGGTGAACTAACTCACACAAAGTCTTGGTGATTGTTTTCACACCGGATGTCCTTCCTGACACAACCACAGAGCTACCGCAGCCCTCTGTGTGGAGCAGAGAGCTGCATCTAGGGGTCTGGGGGAGCAGATGGTGGGGGTTAAGGGTCTTGCTCAAGGGCCCCGAGTGTATAAATGAGGGTGGAGGCAGGTGTGGGTGTTTCACCTTTCACACCCACATTTTCCATGTTTTAATGTTGTCGGTTCGGGGAGTTGAACCGGTGACCTTTCAATCACAGGCCCACCTTCTCTAACCTCTGCGCCACCACTCCCCCTTCACTATCATAGTGACTGAAGTGTATAAATATGAATTATGCTTCCACGTCCACTTGACCCAACCGAAGCAGTCTGAACCAATGACACTTGAAGTTTTGATTTTACTTTTGCTGTTTTCTATAAATCTTATATCTAATATATCTATCCCTGATCATGACAATGTGTCATGCAGATTGTATTATAAAAAAGACAACGTGTACATCTGAAGGACAAAAGAAGATATTTAAGGTTTAAAAAAGAACATTATCTGAAAATCACATATTTAGGAAATAAAAGCATTTAATTATCCACTAGATTATGTTTTTTTAATCTAATAACTGTTTGGGAATCACTGTGTCGGTGCTAAAATACTACGTTTAGGTCTTGGTATTTTTCATGGAGTCAACTTAAAAAGTTGCTGAGAAGAAGTTCCTAAAGTTCAGTTTAAAACTGCTCCTTTGTTAAATTGTCCAAGTGTAAAAATAAACCTGGTTTAGTTTCTTAAGTTTGAGCCTTTTCTGCGCGAATCCTTCACAGGTCAAAGTGAAGTGGCTCGAGTAACAAAAAACATCTACAGGGGATCTTAAATAAAATATAGAAAAAAAAATGTTTAAACATACAATGATTTCTGGCGTTTTGGATGAAAGAAATGAGGCATGAATTAAAATGTTTGCCCATTAATGTAACTTACTGTAAAACATATAAATGAAAGTTACATCAGTGCTCACCTTTAAAGATAATTTAACAAAGATTTTAGGGAAGCACCCTGCAGGTTGATCTCATCTAAAGACCTCTGTAATGTTGATTCTGTCATCTTGCTCTCACTGTACAGCACAAATCTAACCACTTCTACGTTTGCTCTTCATTTTTAGGTCTTTAAGACGAATCTTCCCTGAGTGACAGCTCGGCGCCATCGTCCAGTAACAGTATTACATCTTAGCATCACTTTGAAAAAACCTTTGAATTAGTTGCAGTCTTCACTGTTAGTGCTTAGAAGATGAGGAAAAAACCCCGACTTAAAGGCAACAGAGCATTTAGCAGCTGAGTGGGATGAGACAAGATTCCTGTCTTCTGGTTTCTTCACCAGCGCCTCTGACCTGTGACTTGACGACAGGAAATCTTATTCTGTGCATCTGCGCTGCCAACCTTCAACAACTGCCTTGATGTTAAAACATTTTGTAACTTGTCTCACGTGTAAACATTAGACTAAATATCAGAATGATTGAGACCAAAGTGGAGGAATAAATAGTGTTTTAGCTGCATTGAACTTTTTGTGTGTATTGAATGGCTGACATGAAGATGACACCTCAGACTGACCATTTAAAAAAGTGCATGTAATGAATGTTTTACGAGAGATCAGAGAAATAAATATTTAAACCAAACTTTGTGTAATTCTTGAATTATGGGTTGTAAATTATGATAATTGTGATGTAACACAATCATGTCACTTTACACTTGGCTCACTTTGCCATCTAGTGGTAATAATAAGGTAATACCCCACATTTATTTTTTATGATACCCCCCATTCATTCTGAAAATGAAGTTTCACCCAACAGTTCTGTAGAATCATGCTGTAGAAGAAGAAAAAAGCAAGTCTCCAAACAAACAAATAGGTCATTCTGAGACACGCCATCATCTCTGACATCCACTCAGGGCCAGCCCAAGCCTCCATGGGGCCCTAAGCAAAATTTGGCTTGGGGCCCTCTATTTTCACTAAACTAAACTCTGATAGCCCTGTTTACATGATCTTATGTAACTAAAAGTAACAAAAGGGGAAAAACAGAAGAAGAAGAAAAAAGAACACCCCCCCCCCATCCGTATGTGATGTATTTTACAGCAAAAATGCCATCTGGTTTATTATCTTTGGTTCCAAAGAACTGCAATAGTAATGCTCAAATAATTTGTAGAGTAAGATCAACAACAAACAGATAAAATAACGTGGATGCATAAAAATAAATAAAATTAGGCAAAATCAGACAACAGAAAAAAACATCAAGGAAATACTTAAATAACGTAAATGAACAATGAAACCACGTAAAATGGTTTAAATAAAGAAGCTTAAATTAGAATAATTCGTTCTTAAAACTATGTAAATTTATGCAACAATTTGCAAAGGCTGAACCTAAAATATTAAGTAGAATCATATAGAAATCATTACCCAAAAAATTATATTGTACTTACGGGGCCCCTTAGTGACCCCGGTGCCCTAAGTAGCCGCTTAGTTTGCTTATGCCTTGGGCCGGCCCTGCATCCACTCAACAAAACTATCAAACTCACTTTTATCTCGAGTCACTTTCTACTGAGGAATGGAGATTTGTATCAGGGTATCATCACATTTATCAGTGAAAAATGACCTTTATCCTCAAACTGACCCCAAAAGCGACAATAAATCGTAATTAAAGATAAATTCAGCTGGAATCATGTGGCTGTTACCAAACAGCTGTTTCTATCAAAGTTCTTTACTAACTCATGTTTGAATCTTTCTTCTTTATGCTTTTGTTTTATTTGTCATGGCCACATTTGTTATTTAACTTCATTAAAGCCAAAGAGGACGAATAATTACAAATCAACATGTACAACATTAAAAGCTGGACATGTTTTCTTTGTTCTACAACAAATTGTGATCAAATAAAACTTCATTCATCATCACAGAAACTATTGATTTCAATATAACTATCAGAAAATAATAATTGGATGTATTTAATCTAAAATTGCCAATACAAACGTGAACGTAACTTAAAGTAAGCTTGGTGTGGTAGTAGCTGAGAGTCATTCACAACACATACGGCAAGCACCAACATCATTAAGATCATGCAATATGAAAAAAAGGCGTTCAATACAGAAACAACTGGACTTTATTTGTAACAGAAGACGTTTCGCCCTTCATCCAAAGAGCTTTCTCAATTCAAAGAGCAGAGAGTGTGAGAGTACGCTTATAAAGGCTGAGATGTTTAAACGAGCCTACTCTGTCTCCTCAGGACTTTCTCTTTGATCTTAGTTGATATTATTATTGATTTTACTTGTTTTTTCACTTGTTTTATTTCTGATTTTGTTGCACTTTGTAGCACTTTGAGATTTTTGTTAATGAAAAGTGTGTTATAAATTAAATTAATTATTATTATTATTATAGATGACACACACAAATTTCTGTGTGAATGCCTTTTTTTGATTTATCATGTCCTGGATGACTGAGAATCTTCACCAGCATCATGCAATATTCCACAATTTCTCTCATGAGATTACACATAACGTGACTTTCAAGGTTTGACAGAAAAAGCTACAAATCGGTACTTTTTCAACAAAGTTTAAAACTTTGTCATAAAAGTCTGCATGCATTCTAAACACTGCAAGTTCTAAATGGGAACTCTTCAGTTAGATTTTAATAACAATAATATTTGATCACAATAACTGTAATCTTTTCCTAAACTTTATCTGAAATTATTGACCGCTGTCCTCATGCACGTTTTAGTAAATTGCACCAAAGTTAAACTTTTAGTTATTCTGGCCGAGCAACAAAAAGTTTGGTATTTTTCTTCATGATGGAAGCAGTCCCCAAGACGTGGCAGATCCATGAGGCCCCCGTGAGGTACAGACACCATTTCTCCCGAGGACCTGTGTAACAGACCTTGAGCTTCAAGGCTGCTAGTTCTTCCAAACTGATATGGCTGAGCTAACAGCTGTCTGATAACTTCATTTATTTATTTACATACACTTGATTTTAGGTGTGTATGTAAACACACACCTAAAATCAACCCCCCCCCCACACACACACGCACACGCACACACACACACACACACACACACACACACACACACACCATGAATTTAACTAAAGTTACTTTGACATAAGCAATCTAAAAGATGTTTTAAAACAAACCTTGACAAGATTTTAGCTGTTGGAACAAGTTCAGAGGAGCCATTTTAATAATCTGTTTTTTCCTCTAACAATAACGGTTGCAGTCAATTATAGTAAAGTCAAGAGGGACGTTTGTTGACGGGGGAGGCCATGCGTGAGCCCCCAAACAGAGCTAATGAAGGGGGCTGCTGGTGGAGTTTGTTTGAAGCAGAAGATGCCAGATCTCAGGAGGGTTCGGGGACAAACATCTGTCACTTTTGTCTCATCACCATCTGGCTGCAGGCTGGAAGTATCTGCAGGATCTTTAGTATTGTAATGACGCCAACACTGCAGACGGAGTCCAGCCAAACTGAGTTTATTTAGAACAGGGAAGATGCTAAAAAAAAAGAAGCTGCAAATGGCGGCGCGCTGACAGCTTTCGGTAAGTTATCTTAAAGCTGGGGTATGTAAGATTGTAATGTAGTCTGTAACTTTTCAAACAATATATATTTTAACATATTTCTTCACTCTGTCACTAGATTGATGTTAGAGAGGTAATCTCTGAAAAAACTAAAAAAAATATTGTCCCCTTGCTTCTCCAGGTGGTAAATAAGCATTTCTAAAAAGAAAAAGTGACCCGCCATTTTCCAGCCAATAAAAACAAAGTTTGTAACCAGCCAATAAAAACCGAGCTTGAATTTGAATCAGCCAATAAAAACAGAGCTTGAATTCAAATTTCAACAGACCACAAGGGGGCAGAGCCATATATGGCTCTGAGGGGGAGGGATCAGAATGCTTTGCTTGTTGAAATTTTTTCTAAGTGCTGCTGTTCTACAGAAACTGCAGACTGAACCTTTAAGCTAGCACTAACAGTAAGTCAAATGAGTAATAAAAAAAGAGCTAATTTTAAAACAACAACAGATTAGAGATACTGGCTGTTACAGAGGGCGTAGTTAATGTAAACAGGTCTTTGTAGGGCGTGGCGTTCAGACCTCATGATCATAAACCGGTCGTTTTGAACGGAAGTGAAATTTGGCAGAATTAGAAAGGGGATATTTTATTATCTAAGCATTATTTTGTGTATAAAATTGAATGAAAATGGTCTGGAAAGCCCACAGATACACCACAAAAAATTATATGACCTACATTTGGTCCCCTTTAAATACCCAGAGGGAGGGGACTCTGGTGTGACGCTGACGCCCCTGCCGTAAAGGCGTGATTGTATTCCTTCAGGTAATCGCGCGGGGCACAATTTCCCATAGCAATTATGTTGCACCTCGTTCCCTTCCTTCAGGGAACATGAGTTATGGTGCATAACTTTCAGGTTTATTTCTAGAGCGCTTATCACAGACATAAAATCACAAAGCACTGTACAATAAAAATCAATGCTAGAAGTATACACAGAATAAAACAAACATAAAAACTACAAATATCAATCAATAAAATACAATAAAATCATGACATAAAAGCCTGAGCTAATAAAAGTGTTTTCAGTTGTTTTTTAAAAACCTCAACAGAGTCAGCAAAACGAAGCTGCAGGTCAAACTGTTCCACAGCCTGGGGGCCACTGACTGAAAGGCCCTGTCCCCTTTATGTTTTCATCCGCGTACGTGGAACATCCAAGAAGTTCTGGGTCTGTGATCGAAGGTCACGGGCAGCAGAGTGTTTTGTTAAAAGGTGACAGAGATACACAGGAGCCATTTAAAGCTCTGTACGTGAGCACAAGGACTTTAAAACAGATTCTAAACTCAACTGGGAGCCAGTGAAGTGAAGACAGAACTGGAGTGATGTGGCAGTATTTACTGGATCTAGTGAGAAGTCTGGCAGCTGCAATCTGTATTACTTGTAGACGTGATGCAGAAGACTTGTCCAGTCAGTAATAAGGGCATTACAGTAGTCCAGACGCGATGATACAAAAGCATGAATAATATTCTCTAGTTCAACTCTGGAGACCATAGGTCGTATTTTAGAAATATTTCTTAAATGAAAGAAACAAGAACGGGAAATAGTCTTAATGTGAGACTCAAAACCCAGTGAAGATTCAAATGTGACTCCAAGATTTCTTACTTTTGCTTTGGCTGCTGGGCAGAAAGAGTTAATTATCTTATTGATTTTAGAGTGAAGGTGACTGGGAGCAGAAATCAAAGTCTCTGTCTTACTTGTGTTTAAAACCAAAAAGTTACTGGCAAGCCAGTCACTTATACGGGACAAGCATTGGACAAGGATGGAAATTTGAAAGGGAGCTAGAATCCAGATTAGGCTTCTTTAATAGAGGGGTCACTTCTGCTGTTTTAAAATAGGATGGGACGAATCCTTTGCTCAGTGAGTTGTTAATTATCATCAACACTGTTGGACCAATACAGTTTAAAGTCTGGACAAGCAAAGATGGGGGTAATATTTCCAATGAACAATTAGAGACTTTCATTTTTCCAATTATTGAGGTCAGGTCATTTAAAGTAATCGGATTAAAAGATGAAAATGACTGAGAGCACTGAGGCTCAACATAAAAAGTAGATGAACTTGGAGATATATTGGATTTCAAGTCCATCACCTTCTTTATGAAGAAGTTGAGGAACATGTTACAGTCATTGTTTAAGGTTAGTGAATAGATAGTATCAAATAACACTTTTGGATTGTTTTTGTTCAGGTGAATAAGATTGGTAAAATACGATGACCTGGCATCAGCAACTGCCTTATTATAAACATTAAGGAGCTCCTTAAAATATTCCCGGTGGGCAACCAGACCAGTCCTCTTCCACAAGCGTTCTGTTTTCCGACAAGAGCGCCTGAGTTCTCGAGTTTGATTGTTTAACCAAGGTGGACTGTGGTAAACTGGCCCACAACAGGTTTTGTGAGGAGCAATACTGTCAAGAATAGTAAGGCAGTGATCATTAAAAGAGTCAACAACAAGCTCCACATCAACATCATCATCTGGAGGAGTAAATGAATAAAGGGAAGAAAACTCATCGACTACAGAATTGTTAATAAAGCGTCTGCGCTTACAAGTAACCTGAGAAAAAGTCTCCAAATAACAGGAAATATTAAAAGAGACAATCTTATGGTCACTGAAAACAACATCATTTACACCCAGATCATTAAGAGTGAGTCCATAAGTAAAACCAGGTCTAAAATGTGGCCTGCAGTGTGCGTAGGCTCAGACACATGCTGCGAGAAGTTAAAAAAGACCTTAATATTAAGAAATTCCATAGCGGGAAGGTTTGTTGGATCATCAACATGAAAATTAAAATCCCTAGAGATGATGATCATATTTAGCTTGACTGTAGAAGATAAAAAATCCTGAAAGTCTGAGAGAAATGATGAAGCCGGTCCAGGTGGTCAATAGATTAATATGGCATAAATAGGTTGAACTTTACCTATTCTGACCATAATCATCTCAAAGGAGTTGTAAGAAGTTGAAGCAATCATTTGACATAAAAAAAGTATTTTTATAGATGACAGCAGTACCACCTCCACGGCCTGTCATCCTCGGTGCCGATAAAAAAGAACACCCCTCAGGACAGAGTTCCAGGAGATGTGAAACATCATTTTCACGCTGCCATGTCTCAGAAATAAATAAAAAGTCTAAGCCCTCAGAGCTCACGCCTCAAAAAGAAAACGCGGTACACACGCAAACGAACTCCCCCGCTAGCTGACTGCTAACACACCGCTAGCTGACCGCTCTTCTTCGTCTCTCTTTTTCCGGTCGCTCACTCCCTGCTCTACCCCTCCCCTACCCACACGACCAGTCCAACACATGAGGGCGGGGGTCAACAGAATCATATGGGGGAAGTCCCTGACACCCCACACACAAACGAAGGAACACAATACAACTCCCCAACAAATACACAGAAACACTTGGACCCCAAAGCAGAACCAAACACAGGGTAGTTACACTACCCCCCCTCCACTACAGAGTCCCTCGCCCACGAGGGGACAAACAAAGTCATCAAACCATCTTGGGGCCCTCCTCGTCTGCTGTGGGTGAGCTCCCAGCGGCGCTCCAGACTCTGCAGCTGGGACACCATTCAATGACAGTCATAAGGCTTCTGGGGAGGTTGGCGGACACACCCGAGACCCCAACCATGGGCCTTCTGGGGGCTGCGGTGCGGACCTGCCTTGATAGGGAGCCACCCTGTCCCTGTGCAGAGCTACTCTTCTCCTGTTCTGGGGCATCTGCACTCTGTAGACCACCTCCCCCAGGCCCTACAACACGCTGCAGGGACCCACCCACTGACTATCTAGCTTCGGGCACCGTCCCTTCTTCCTACGGGGGTTGTACACCCAGACCAGTTCCCCTGGAGTAAAGTGTCGGCCCTTCGCTCTTACATCATTGTTCCGTTTCTGGTGCATGCCTGCTTGCTCCTGTTGCCTCCGGGCAAACGCATGGGCCGTCTCTAACCTGTCCTGAAGTTTCCGGGCATACTCGGGGCCGGCTGGAACATCAGGTGCATCCGGCGGGCGCCTGAAGGACAGTTCGGCTGGTGTACGCAGCTCCCTCCCCAACATGAGGAGCGATGGAGTGCATGCCGTGGAGTCCTGTACAGCTGAGTGGCATGCCATTAGCACCAGTGGCAGGTGCTCATCCCAGTCCCGCTGATGTTCTGTTGTGAGGATGGCCAGCTGCTGTCCCAGGGTGCGGTGGAGCCTTTCCACTAGGCCGCCACTTTGGGGATGTAATGGTGTCGTTCTCGTCTTGTGGATGCCAAGGCGGTTGCACATGACAGAAAACACCTGTGACTCAAAATTCCTCCCCTGGTCACTTTGAATACTGTCTGGTACCCCAAACCTGCTAATCAGGCCCCCAACCAAAGCATCTGCCACTGTCTCTGCTTCCTGATTGGGGATGGCGTATGCCTCCGGCCATTTTGTAAAATAGTCTGTAGCCGACAGGACATAACAGTTTCCCCTGTCTGAGCGTGGTAAGGGGCCCATGATGTCCACGGCCACTCACTCTATCGGGGCTCCTACAACAAACTGTTGTAGGCGGGCGTGAGACTGACCTGTCGGCCCCTTTCATGCTATACAGAGGTCACAGCGGCGGCAGAAATCCTCCACATCCCTCCTGCACTGGCCCCAGTAAAACCCCCGTCGGAGGCGACGGAGAGTTTTTGTGACGCCAAAATGTCCAGACCCAGAAGCTCCATGCACGCCCTGCAGGACTACGTCTTTCAGGCCTTTTGGGACTACAATCTGCCACCGCTCCTCACCTTTGGAGGGGTCCTTCCATGACCTCTGTAGCACCCCGTCTTCCAGATGCAGAGCCTCAAACTTGGACCACAACCCTTTAGTTGCCAGCGAGAGCCCAGCAACCTCCTCCCATGGCAGCTTCAGTTGTCTCTCCAACCACTACAATACAGACTGGATATCGGGGTCCTGTTCCTGTTGGTGCTTCCAGCTGTATGTGCCAACCACCTGCAGCTCTCTGCAGATTACTGAGTCACTCTGACCTGATCCTCGACGGTTCCGCTGCAGCTGTTCTCCCTCCAACCTCTCCCTCCGGTTACAGTAACTGCATCCCTCTGCAGCACAAGGGCGACGGGAGAGGGCATCGGCATTAGCGTGCTTAGCTCAGCCCGATGAACGATTGAGAAGTTGTAGGATTGCAGCTCCTCCAGCTACTGGGCCACCTGACTCTCAGGTTCTTTAAAAGACATCAGCCACTGGAGGGCCGAGTGATCAGTCCTGATCGTGAATGATAAGCCACACAGGTAGTACTTAAAATGGCATAGAGAAAGTACCACCGCCAGCAGCTCCCACCTTGTCACACAGTAGCACCTCTCAGCTTTGTTAAAGACCCAGCTGAAATACCTCACCACTCTCTCACCTTCCTTCCCCAGCTGCGACAGGACCCCCAGTATGGAGACAGGACGATGGCAAAATGGGCGTGGACAAATACATAAGGGGCGTGAACAAATACAGATCTCACGAGAGCAAATACATCCCTCGAGGGAGCAAATTACACTCGAGCGAGCGCAAACCACCCCCCCGCGCGTAATTAAGATGAGTGCGAGCGTAGAAAAGAGATCCAAGCGCGCGCACGCCCCCTCGGAGGACAACTACATGCCCGTGCGTGCAAAATGTATCTACTGTCTGTCTGTCCCTCTCGCTCACGGTTCAGACTTTTGACACTCGGTGGGCGGAGCCAGACGGCCTCTGTATCAGGACACATGATTGGCTGTAGTCCCTTCTCCTCTGTGATTGGATGTAACACTTCCTGAACATACTTTGGGAGTTTTTCTCCCAGTTTTTAACACATTTAATCTTGTATTTTATTTATATTTTAAATCTCTGAAATACACTGAAAACAGTACAGACCTTATGTATGAAATGTTAATAGATTGGCCCACTAATTCATGTTAATCCAAAGTCTAAAACATAGAACCCATTGTGGTTTTATTTTATTTATTTATTTCTAGTCTACAATTAGTTACACTATTGTGAATATGGAGACTTTCATCATGTTTCAATCCATGCTCTGAGAGACTGCAAAGCAACTATGTATTTTATTAAAAAAAAAATAAGAGTCAACTTTGTT